>BGNK01001388.1:1587-150410 GCA_003297005.1 Symbiodinium sp. clade A Y106 | reverse complement strand
AACGAGGGGGCGTGTTTAAGATTTATGTTGAAGAGAAAGCGCCAAATGAGGGGTCGTGTTGAAGATATATGATGAACCGGCATCTGGAATCGCCAAAGGAGGGGGCATGTCCTAGATATGTCGTGAACCGGAATCGCCAAATGAGGGGCCGTGTTCAAGATTTGTGTTGGGCTTGGCTTGGTGGCTCGATACAGCGAGGTGTTTAGGATTAAGGCTTTGTAAGGGTTTAGGGCTTACGCCTTAAGCGTCTCAAGGTTTAGGGTTTAAGGGTTTGGCGTTAAGGGCTTTCGCGGGACGCGGNGGCTCGATACAGCGAGGTGTTTAGGATTAAGGCTTTGTAAGGGTTTAGGGCTTACGCCTTAAGCGTCTCAAGGTTTAGGGTTTAAGGGTTTGGCGTTAAGGGCTTTCGCGGGACGCGGGGCGCGGGGCTCGCGACGCCGGACGCGGGGCGCGGGACGCGGCGGCGCCGCGACGCACGAGATTTCACCTATTATGCAAAACAAACACAAAAAGGGCGTACCCCCCTCCGACAAGTAAAACAGCTCAAAACTCGAGAAATAACACACTCAGACGAAGAAAACACTGGCGTCACCTACCAACCGTATACCTAGTAGTAGTAGTAGTAGTAGTAGTAGTAGTAGTAGTAGTAGTAATAGTAGTAGCAACAGCAGCAGCAGCAGCAGTAGCAGTAGGAGTAGCTGTAGCAGTAGCTGCTGTAGCTGTAGCAGTTGCTGTTGTTGTCTTGCTCGTCGTTTGTTGCTGTTGCTGTTGGCGCTGGTGCTATCGCTATTGTCGTTGTTATTGGTGCTCCTCCTCCCTCTCCGCGCCGGGAGGGGCGTTGTTTATGCAGTTTGTGGCAATCTCACATCCAGGCCTTGGAATACTCTGGAAGTTAGGTCTGCAAGCGGCACAACTCCCCGGGTGGTCCCACAGCTCTGGGTCGATTGGGAGGTCCTGCCCTAACAAAGAAAGCACGTCCGTTCAGATTGCACCGCACGATGACCTCAAGGGAATGGGGAACGACCACTGCGGTGAATAGGACACACATAGCTGGGACGGTTTGTCGTGGCAACAGTGAAGCAGGTATTTCAAAATGCAGCGCCTGGAACGTAGCTTTCCGAGACTTGGTGACTTGTGGAGCGCCATGAAGCCCGTTATGCGGGCCCACACATGCACTCGTTCGCCCTGCCACTCACCCACCCCACACATTGGCTCGGGGGTGCGAAGCCATCTACAGGTGGTTTGCACGCTGAACCCAAAACTGCGCCTTCATCCTGCGCAACATCCACACTGGAGTGTTCAGCAAGAAGTTGTACAGGTCCATGCCTGATGCCGTGGGCAACAGAACCAGCAATCCCACGGCCAGATTTCGTCGGATCTGCTCGGGGAGTGGCTGACGTCCTCCATTGGCCACTTTACAGAGAAACCGGGCCAGTCCAAGAAGCTCTCCTGGCTTCACGATGATCTGCGCGAGGTGCAGCAAAATCTCACTCTCTCTCTCCTCTATTTGAGCCCCGGGCAAAGGGTACCTTGAATCCGTCACTGAGAATCACCGGTATGCCTCGGAATGCTTGCGGCGGCACGAAAAGCAGCAGCTGCTAGGCAAAATTAACATGCCGGCAGCACAACCTGCAAAGAAGGCCTCATACAAGTGATTCGTCCAAGACCTTGTCGTGAGCTGTGCTTGACAAGCATGGCGATCGGTCTCAATCCAAGAGTACTGTGGACTGCATGCAAATGCTGCGGAAGCAATTTCTGGGAACCCCGCGAGGTTCCCATAGGCACCAAACAAAAATGTGATGCGCCCATTCCTCAGCAGATCCCAACAATGCTGATCCGCAGGTGTCATGGCCGCACACTTGGTTCACGGCGCTCGAAGTAGTCATCTGTGAATCCACCTACGCTCACACCCTCCAGCCCATCGAAGACCTTCGGCAGAGTGAGCGAATTCCTAACAGGACGCCCTTGTCGGCAACCCGTGCCGCCCGGCGGGTGCCGAGCAGGCCAAGGACGAACCAGGAAGGTTGTTGAGTGTTGGCAGTAGTGCCCGAGCATGCTGTTGTTCAGGCTTTACATTTTGGAGTGAAGCGCAAATTCCAAGAGGAAATTCTGGTTCAACTTCGGTCATCATCGCTTCGAGCAGCTGCCCTGCCGCGGAACTACTTTCTAATCGCACGATGCGTCCTCCTCACACTGATTTTGCTGTTCATACAGTTTGACGTTTAGCAACTATCGCAACAAGATTCACCCATACTCCTTCCATCATACATGCAAGAACATTGCACTGAGTTGTTGAGCAACGGGAAGAAACTCGACTTGTTTGCCAAACTATGGTTTAAGCTTCAATGCCAGTACCGCCCGAAAGAACACATGCCCTGCAGGAAGGATTAGCAAGCCTGCCAGCTTGAGTTCGTTGGGAATCGGCCTTGATGATGTTGCCTCGCACGAAGTTCTTCTTGTAGAGGTCGTTCAGGCCCGGATGCCGGCCTGATACTGCAGATGTTGGCAAAGGCAGCTCACAGCCTAAAAGGCCCAAGAACTTGGGTGCAGGCCATGGAAATTGAACAACAACGTTCTCTGCTCGGAAGGCAAATTGAATTGTGCCATCCGCCTGTAGCGGAAATAATCCTCAGGCCGGATGGCGGAAGCAGGACTCAGTGGTTGAAAGAACAGTTGCTGCCACGCTGCTGTGTGGCCTGGGACTACGAAATCCTGCTCGTAGCAGCTTGCATGGAGATCGGCATGTTCAAGCTCCCAGAACGGAGAGGCGACAAGTTTTCAGTCGGTCCTTCCATGCGTTGAAGCAACTCGGGCCGCATCTGGGTGTCAAGGCTTCCGTGACGATGAACATTGACTGAGGGATGTAATCCCGCCATTCCTTGAGAGATGTGAGTAACATGCAGCATCGCATTCGCGGCTAGCGGAATGATGTAGCTGGGGCGCAGGAAAGAAGTTCATGCCCTGGTCCGAAAAGACGAACCTGGCAACAGAAGCGTCAGTCAAGCGAAAGCAAGTCCAACATCTGGTCGTTTTTCAGACACGCGAATTTAGCCTAGCTCGCGTGTACCCATCAGCGTGTCCAGGCAGATCCACATCACGACGCTTCGCAGAAACGGCCGCAGCTACATGATACGCCGAGGAGCACATGGTCATAGCCATCATTTTTGGACCAATATGGCAGCATGTCGTCTTTGCGCTTGATCATGTCGATGTACACCGCAGAGACTTCCTCAGTACCAGCAACGGTAAGGGACAAGCATCGACGAGGCTTCCCATCCGCCCTCCAAGATCTTCAACACAATTTCTGTTGCCTTGTTGTTGCAACATATCCTTGCTTGACTGTCTGCACCGGCAGCATTGTAGCCATTCATCATTCCAGGGCCCTTTCTCAAGTTCTTCCTAATCCGCAAACAGGATGTGTGGCCAGGAAATCGAAACCTGTTATCTTCACAAGCGAGCGCACTCGTGCCCAAACAACTTAGAAGTATCACTTCAAAGACAACACACGACACTTCGTTCCTTCATGATGCGCGACAGGCGTGGGCTCTCAAACAGATGTTTGCCCTGCAGTTGTTCATCAGTCTTTCACTCTCGCCCGACACATTACTCGTCACTTCGTGTCTTCATGATGTTGCACCATGACATACCATGACTGATGAGCTATTACGAACCACAGTTTCCGGCATGTCATAGGCCTTGGTCCGAGATGCTCGTCGTGTTTGGTTCATCTTGTAAATCATGCGATCACACCACGTGTGCCATGGTACCAGAAAGAAATGAGCCTGGTCAGGATCCTCTGTGAGGCATGAGCCTTGGCGAAGCCAATGAGGAATCAGGGCCTCCAATCCCCACTGACCATGATGGCAGTGCAGGACGCCCTTGGTCAATTCAGGCAGTTTGTACACGAAGAGCCGCAACATCGTGCCGTAGCAGTCATGTTGGGGCTCTAGGCCGAGCAAGAATGGATAGATCCTCAAGTCATTCAAGTCCGGTGCCCAGTCATCTTGCGCCGCTGTTGGGAAATATGGCTGTAGCTTCGGAATTAAAGCCGTGGTCAAGTAATGGAACATTTTCTGAGCCTCTTGACGCCCATCGTCATAGTCAATAGCACGCAGTGCAACCAGCAGAACAGTTGCCAGTGCAAAGCCGCAGTCCTCAGCATGCTCTTCGAGCATATCATTGTGTGTAATGGCCCATAAAACCTTCCGTATCACGCGAGAGTGGGGGAGATCGATGTCAGGCCACTTGTCAACCAGGATTTGTGTATGTTCCCATGTCGTCCTCTTGATAACTTCTGTCCCAACACAGGCCATAAAAGGGGCCTTTGAAAGAGGCTCTACGGCGTCCACCAAAAGAGGACAGACACTTCCCAAGATTCCCAGGAATAGGAGCATCCAGACTCCTGTCTGGACCCTGCATGGAACTCCCAATACGGCCAAATGGTCCATGGTCCTGAAATGCGTGCTCCATCAAGACCTTCGAAACTTTTCAAACTTTTAAACACATGTCACGTCACATGTCCTTTGGTTTGGTGATCCAGTGTGTTAGGAAGGAGCGCGTCAAATACAAGCGCATCTGCTGAAGTGGTGCATTGATGGCTGGAAGGAACCTGATGCTAGCTTGAGCCGGGCTGAAGCAGTACACAATTGAATCGAAAGCACATACAACAACTCTCATCTTCGTGGCCACCTTTGTGCATTACTTCTCTGTCCGCCCGGTAAGACTGGAAGCGTCCATTGAGGCCATGTGCTGAGAGTCTTAGACATTGGAGATGCTCCTTCTGCGCATCTCAACTCCCGTTTAAAACATGTAAACGGATGACTACGTCAGATTCGCTTGGCGAATGCAGCACCTATCCGGGAGCCCCAGTACACGGCCTGCGCCTGCAAAGACAAGAAGCTCTCTGACATTCTCTCAGTCTCTCAGTGTGAACGCCAGACAGACGTTGGCAAAGCAGGTCGGCAGACCCACGCGCCGCACGCCAAAACAGGTCAGGCCGTCCGAAAATTGAATAGAGTCCAGAAGTCTGGTTCGAAAACCTGAAATGACAAACACACACAGAACTCAAATATTCCTTGATCCAAAGGATGTTGAAAGTGTGAGTGTGTGAGATTTGTGTCCCGGACTGCAGTGCGGATCTGCAAGCCTCAAGGCTGCATCCTCGCAACGTCACGAGAGGGCACAGAACCTGCACTTCTTGCATGATCTTGGATTGAAGCGACTCCTCTTTGTGATGAACCTCGTCTGCACCTCGTTTGCTCACACAACATGCTGTAAAAAATACTTGTGTTAGGCTCTGGCCCAGTTTTGAAGTGCTGTGACATCTCGCCATGCCGAGGTAGCCACATGCATCTTGCAGGAGCTTGAGAAGAGCTTCATACGCCTGCCGTACGGCGAAAAAGCGTTTGC
This sequence comes from Symbiodinium sp. clade A Y106, assembly GCA_003297005.1. Taxonomy (NCBI): domain Eukaryota; class Dinophyceae; order Suessiales; family Symbiodiniaceae; genus Symbiodinium; species Symbiodinium sp. clade A. Next base: position 145,001 of record BGNK01001388.1, on the reverse strand, counting down.
GTTAACGTTCTGTGGAGGTTTGCTTCCTTGCGCGGCTGGTGCTCTCCGACTGAAAGCTCCACTTTCAAGCGTGCGATCTGGTCCTGAAGCTGTGAGACTTGTGTGCAATCAACATATCACTCGTGCAGAGTTTTACAACGTAGACAAATTGAGGTGTCCACGCCGTAGTGCTCTTCCACAAATGACTCGACCGCCTGGGTTGTGACCTAGATCCAGCCAACAACGGTATCCACTCCTACAGCATCCATTTCAGTCGTCTCGCATCGTACAGAAGTCGTGGATACAAGCACGAAGATGTCACAACGATCAAACGAACGCTTACCCAAGCCCACGGCATACATGCCCCGCGCACCTCTGGCCTCCAATTGTGACGGCGAGCTCTGCCACCCGTGATTGCAGGAACTTGCATTGCCAGCAGTGCTGAGGGCAGTTCTGCGGTGGACATGTATCCGAGACCGAATCCAAAAGACTCGGCTGGCATCCAGCTTTGCTCACCTCGCACAACTGTCTAGACAAGGTGACATCACGCAACTGCTGACGTCTGACATCACGATCTAGATCTCCTCCTAGCGGGCACACTCAAGTGCAACTTGGTTTCCGACTCGAGTGAGAAACAACGGCACTCATGGCGGCGAGATGTGCTTCTTCGGAGGCCTTGCCGCGTGCAACGGTCGGCAGTTCTGCGAGAGGAGTCGACACGCAAGCAGCAGGCCACGTGCTCTTCCACGAACCTGAGAGCAAGGAGAATTCGAGGCACCCTGGAATGGATGCTGTTGAAGGGCGCGACTTGCGAAGGCTCTCTCGCGTGGAGTCGCCTCAGAAGTGTTGAAGACTGTTACTTGGTACAACCACAATCAGCAACACAGGACGTGTCGCAATGGTGGTCGCTTGCGAACTCATGTCTCAGATGAGATGCCCGAAACGTGCTTCAAAGCTGCTTGGCAGCCACGATAAATCGCCACCTGCGGGATGCGACGGCTAATCTGTGGAACGCCAGTTCATGCAGCATCCGAGGGGGCAGCCGCGCCAGTCTCGCCGGCCCAGTTGCTTCGCATCTCCTTGGTGGGGCAATTGATAGATTCTGATAGGTGCTTGAACAGGAGGCGGGACATTTCAGGGCCGGGCAGCTCGCAGCCACGGCGGCCATGGCTTTGACCTCTGGCCACGACTTGAAAGATTTGAGAAGACCATCGCCACATCAGCAACGTAAATGATGTGACGGCGTGCTTACTTTGGGCTGCAAAAACAGGCTGCACTGTGGATCGTGCTGACGGACGAGGTTGAGAGTAGCCTCCAAACTCCAAACCCCTTCAACAACAGTCGGGATGCGATCAAATCCCCAACCACCTCAGTCGTCTTGAAAGTGCTGAAAGCCGCTCGCTGCATGCAGTGGCGAAAATGGACCTGCGCTACCAGACTACGAACCACATTTCCAACCACAAGCTTTGCAACCATGCATGTGTGCCTGCGTCCGGGAAGCGGTGCACAAACTCATGGCTCTACTAGGTGCCCTTTGCTGTCAGTGGGTTCGGATCATGTATTGCCCTACGAGGCACGTCTGCATGCGAAAATGCCCCTCAGCATCAGAACCAACTAGTCATGCCAGATTATGAGAGCAGTCTTTCTGTCTTCTTGCGGCATTGCACAGCACCTGTACTCATTCATCTGTGTGGATCGAAGCAGAAAAAGCCGATCATTTCTCCATTGAAACTTAACCCAACATGTCGTACACAGTGCCATGCATATCCATGCATCTGGCGCCAAACATAGATAGTCCGAATGCAGTGGCGCTTCATCATCCCCGCTGCAAGCTCTTTCCGTATCCAGGCTGTGTGACGTGGCCATGACCCGAAGCCACGTGCGTGTTTGTCTCAGGTTAAATGCTTAGTCGTCGAGCCTCTTGACAGTCTTGAAGACCCTTTTGGAGCCCACGCTTCTTGGTTTAACTGGTGAACTTTGCACCAGGCTTAAAGACTAAAACTTCGAGCAGGTGTGCCGGCTGCTAGCAGGCCGGCTCTTAGGCATCACAGGAAAATCACAAGGCAGCTGATGTTGTCGTTGGACCCACGCGCCAAGGCTTCCTCTACCTCGTCGTCTGCATGTGCGACTGCAGACACGACGCAAGTGCGAGCAATCCAAGAGATTACAGTCAGCAGTTTGGTCAAAGGGACTCACAGATTCGAGGCTTGGCCCCGAACCAGCATGCGTGCCAGAATCTCTGCCAATGATCGGCCCTCTGACTCCTGGCGAGCTCAGGCTCAATTCATGAACGAAGGCGAGAGGTGCACAGCAAGTTGGCAAGGTGGTGGCAGTCCAGCTGCCGAGCAACGGGAGTCAGCTCTTGCATGCACTCCATCACCAACTGGACTGCCTTGAGCTCGGGTAATCAAATGTGTTGAAAAGCTAGCTCTTTGCTGAGAGTGGGGCCTGCTGATCATTCATGACGTCCCAGATGCCGTCGCAAGCGAGGATTATGAAGGAATCCTCCGTCGACCGAGATTCCCACGCAAACTTCTGCTTGCATGAGCAAGTCAAGTGCAAGTGTCTTCACTTTGTTTTTGCACAGTGACTGGGCATCCATACTCCATACCGTGACTTCGCTCAGCTCGACACTTTATCGCTGGCGCAATCTGGCATTGCGATCAACAACCCTGATGCAACCGAGCACATGCGATCTTATCATGCGTGTTTGCACCGATAAGCCTCCACACCAGCAGCATGAACCGACGAAATCCACTAGAAACAAAGGCTGCGACATCGCACTATGCCAGGGTTCTCTGCAATGCAAGTGCGAATCGTTCACGCAAGGATAGCAGCTGCTCAGCAGTGCCACTAGCGCCATCAATGAGAAGCTATCCTGCAAGAGTGGAGATCGGACATGTCTGGTTGGCACCGCAATCCGTCCGCTCCTTTGTCTATTGACCGCTGCCTTGTCTATTGACCTTCCTCTTCCAGCGCCTTTCGATTGCAGAGCAAGAGTTCAGGTCCACCAAGCTGGGCAGCTGGGCAAGCCCGCCTCTTCTGCCTGCCCTTCCTCCTTCGAGCGCAGATGGGGAGAGAACTCGAAAGGGCACGCCGGAGGCAGGCTCCCTCTCCTCGAAGGCGTCCGCATTGCCCTCTTCTTCAGCGCCACCCTGAAGCCCGAAGATGCGGACGTCAAGCGCGAGTCGGGAGTGCAGCGACATATGGTCACGAGCCTTGGACTCCCTGTGCTCTTGGATTTGAGCATTCACCTTCAGCTGGCATCTTTAAAGAGCTTCTGACTACTGCTTAGATGACCAGCCCGTCTCCCGTCTCCACCTGTACATACAAGATCAGCAGAACTGTGACATGGATTGCGATGGCAATGCCCATCATGTTCAGGTCCGCCGATCCTGCAGGCGAAAGCATTCTACCGCAACAGCTGGCTCTGCCGCCTGAGAATATTGCCTTACAAGACAAGGCTGGAGCAGTTGTGACATTGCTTAAGTCCTGGGGGTGCTGTTGGTGCCTCCGGTGCGTCTCCTGCTTGTCCTGAAAGATGACTTACACGATTTTCCGCAGCAGCACACGGCTATGACGTGCCTGCATCGCCAACTTCGCCTTGGTCACCTCGCAAAATCGAGAACTGCGGCTTCGCTAAAGACTTCAAGTCTCAAGCAGTCCTCTGTCCCCCTTTGGTCCAGCCGGCCCTGGGAGAGAGTGAAATAAAGAAGCAAGGGCTAAGGGACGGCCGGAGACGGCCTCTCTTTCCGGCTACTCCAGCATCTCCTCGATCTCCTGGATCACCTTTGGCTCCGGTGGGCCCGACCGCATCCACTGCGTTGTTCCTTCCGAGCAGACATCTGTGAATTCGGTCTCGAATAGGGCCATTTGCATCCGAGAAGCCGCCGCGGGCTTTGTGAGGCATCCTGCGCCTGAGAGGCCGAGGCTAGCCGCTCGGCGATGCGAAGCGCGGAAGCGACGTCTTAATCATCTTAATCTTGGATTCTTGGATGCTGAATCAAGCCAAGGGTCAAATGCACGCCAGGCCCCTGAGTCTCTGAGTAAACTCGGGCTGAAGCCACGCAAGAATCAGAATCAGCTGACCAAAACCCACAAAGGCAGGCTCAGCCCAAGCGCAGGTAAGCCTGTGACCGTTAGCCTCAACTTCAACGGTGTGGGTGCTCAGTAGAGACTCTGAACCTTGGGTGGGCGGGTGCGCAGAATCAGGGGTCTGTGTGTTCTGGCACAAGCACTCGAGAGAAGATCATAGAAGACCGGCTAGGCAGCGGCCGGGGTCAGGTGCCAGAGCTCCATGGCGGACTGGATGATTCTCGGCTGGGACCTGCCTGCGCACCTGCAAGGCTGGCAAGAAAAGGCAACACAAAAGAAAGTCACGTCTAAAGCCTGGGCTGCTCCGGTGGATGCCGGCCATGAGTTCACTGCTACTGGCCAGCCTCCCAAATTGTCAAGGGAGTGGTTGGCAAACTCTCAATGTGAGAATCACGGCTGAAACCGAATTGCTGTCGAGGTGCTCAGCAGCAAGGAAGTGCATAAGCACCACATGTCAAATATGGAACCTGTGCGCGCGGAGTGAAGTCTCCGGCAGTATCATTTTCTCGATTGTGTACTGGCCGCACATGTAGTTGGTGTTCCATAGACGCATTCCTGTGTATCAAAGTACGCGGCTAAGGGACCCTAGCCACGAACTTGTTTGTGGATCGCAAGTGCCCAACGCAATGCCGCTATTGTCAACAACGCAGTTCAATTCTTCAAGAAGTTGTGAACTCTGGCTTCGTAAGCCTGCATCACCTTGAATCCTAATTAATCCGACGGAGCAAGACCCACAACCGAACAACACCCCCCCCCCCGTAATGCATTGAGTGCGATTGCCCATGCAGCCTGCTACAGCAGGGGAGGACTGCTATTCGTCATGTTTGTAATCGGCTCGACAGTCTAGATTCTTGGCTATGGCCGAAGCTGCTGACAGGCGCAAGTTGCTCCAAGTTGTTTCCGTTCACGCCGCTTCGATTTCGTTTGAGTCTTTACTGAAACGCGATGACTAGCTTGAGCTATGGCTTGTCAGACGATAATTTCTTTGTGCTACTCTGAGAGCCAAGAACAAGCGATCCGGTACTTGCGAAGGGCAGCGCATACGGTGCAGAACCTGTTCTGGCTGGTGTCAGTGGTCTGGGTCATCAGCCCGCACAGCCCCATGTCCTGCTTCGTCAGATCTGTCGAAGTGATGTCCGGCACGTTGCTCACCACATCGTTCGGAAGCATCTCAGTGGTTCAACATCTGCATCGACTTCTTAGGAATGCCGTAAGCACGTTGCTGGCATCTTGAGCACGTGATCACCCAGCGCGCGCGTCATGGCCAACCTTTATTGCTTATCGCTGAGACGGGTTGTGCACACAGCTCGGCACACGCAAAGGATTTGGAAGGCAAGAAGCATTCCATTCACACGGTCATTGATGATGTGCCCGCCTCGCACCAAGCTTCAAAAACAGATTGAGCAGCACACAAAACGCTGTGATGCACTTGTGCTCCATCCTTCGCTGCTGCTAGCTCTTGTCGGTCTTTTAGGGAATCCCTGACCTCACAATGTGTGCTAAGTTTTCTCATTCACCATTTCCAAATTGCTGTGCTGTCCTCTGCTGCTTCGTTTGTCGGGATCGTTTCCCTGAGCCCGTGCTGAATGCTCTCATGCTCTCTGCAAACTGCGAGGCGCGAATCTGCTGAAGCTTTCCTACGGAAGATTTCCGAGAAACGAATGGCTATCCTCGGTTCGCCTCTGTCTGTCTTCTCTCTAACAGTGCTTGCATGCTGCAATGTGTAGCACGACTAAGGGTGCCAGGAAAGCTTCTGTCTACAAGAGAGGCAGAGATCGAACCAAGGCTGAGCTACAACGCAAGGCAAAGCACTCGCCTGCTTCAATGACCCGCTTTGCTTCCAGCAGGTCTGTAGCCTGCTCTGATTTTTGGAATCTTCGGATCATCGTGTGCCTACCAAGGCCTTGTGGTCGGTCATGGACGTCATTCGCGTCGCCATTCCGCTTCGTGCCAGCACAGCACGACTGTCAAGCTGGCGTGCATCAACATGTCTGCAGGCATCATGCTTCACTGCCTGAGACGCTGACCTATCCCCCAAGTGCGCGGTGTAGATCACGCGCCCATTAATTTCCTGCTGGTGCAAGCAAGCCATGCTAATGAAAGGACTAGAAGCGCTGGTCAACGAGGGTTCCCTCCGCTTGGCTTGGCGGCTTGGCATGGTTCGACTTCCATCGATTTGTTTTCGTTGGAGTCTGTAGCCCTGGGCACGTGCACGCCCGGCACCGACATACACAATCACCAAGTCGAAATGGACATGTTGCGGGTGATGTCGTGCAGGCTGGGCTGCTGACGTCCGGAGGAGTGCTGCATCACTGGCAAAAACCCCCCTCGATGTTTATACACCACTCCATTTCACTGTGCTGTCAGGTTCCTGGCTTGCGACTGGCCGTAGCTCCTTTGTGTCATGTCCGGACTACCGATGAGAGCAACCCAAACAAAAGTGACCTTTGCCCGAGATTGGAACCTCATGGGATGCAAGTAGCTTACTATCATCAGAGGAGACCTCCGAGCAAAGCCGGAGTCGGTGCAAACCAGCGGAAGTGAGAGCCCCAGCAAAAAAATGGAGGACAAGCCTGCACCAGAACTAGTTGAAGGGATCAAACTTCGGGCGGCGAAAAGAAGTCTGAGGGTCTCGGTGCAGATTCAAGGTACCGAAAGCCACCTGCCACCAGTCCCGGACCCCCGAACAAACAGAGTAGCTTAGTGCCAAGACATGAGCATGCACAGGACCACCGGCAAAGCAACCAGCACTGAAGTCCAAAACAGGGCGGAGCTGTTTTTATTTGCTCCAGGGGGGTCGCCTTTTTATTTTTGTTGTCTGTGTTACGTGTTGGTAGTGTTGTGTTTTGTTACGTTGTGGAGTTGTGTTGCTGTGACACTTGGATGTCGACGATGGTGATGACGATGATGATGTAACCAACCGCGAGCCTACTACTACACCCCCCCCCTGCACCAGCTCCAGGCCCCCCCCAAGCCAAGCCATTTTAAATCAGAACTCCCTATCATCGAAGGCCCTCCTGGAACCCTTGTCTAACAGCAAAGCCTGCCTAACAGGGAAGCCTGTCTAACAGCGAAGCCGGTTTTACAGCAAAGCTTGTGTAACAGCAACCCAAAATGAAAGTGATGCAGGCATTGGTACAGCTCCACAGGCTGGCTTTGTGCCTTGAAAGGGTACGACGAGGTGGCCCTCTGAAACGTCCTAGACCAACGCAGCCAAAGTCCGGCAAGCAACCGCTGGCGAAGTTCCGAAAGTGAAAGACTGTCAAGGATCAGCGTGCCCATATTCTTATAGTAGCACCGACACCTGCCTTTCAGACCGGTACTGAAGTTGCTAACCGGTCTTGCAGCTTTGAAGGCGGACAACAGCAATGAAGTGGACAAGTGCCGTCGACTGAGAACACTGTGTTCTTCGTATGGAAGCCTTGATCAGTTGATAATACCGATATTTTGTTCTTCGTATGGAAACCTTGCTATCAGCAGCGAGCCTGACCTTATTCGGTCCATGCGGTTCGGGGGAAGGGGACCACCCCCCTATCGTGCCTATACTAGGACTGAGCGGACCCTGGAGGATCTGAGGCAAGGGAAAAGCTAGCTTTCGTCGAAAGGTGGTCGGGCACATTAAACTCCTCAATGGAGTCAGAGGGCCTGCAGAAGACAGCAGCATGCAGTGCAGCCCGAGGAAGTGATGTTCCTCACGCGGTCAGACCAACTGTGCCATTCTGGGGTAGGCCGGGCATGGGCATGCTATGTGAATTGTGAGGTTGAAATGGAGATGCTCCTGCGAAGCATATCATCGTCAGTGGCTCGAAAAGCCTGCCAAGCTGTCAACTCAAACCTGTCTTGTGTCACCGTTGAGAGGTGTCCACGCCTGCAGCAATGCGTCAGCTGGTGAGTCTGTCTTGCGCAGCTCCTGCGTCTGCACAAAACAAGCGAGTCGCTCACATCTTGCTCAACTGGGGCTGTGCATGTAACATATGCATACGCACGCTGGTTCGTGTCCCGCAGCAGGTTTTCGTGCAACTCTCGGGTGACAAAGTCAACCTGGTGAGTGGAAAGATCTTGCTGGCATAGAAGCTTTGTGGAAATCGCGCCTTTTTGCTGTATGTACGATGGAGCAGTGTCAGCAGCAACTGTTGAGTCAGCGCATCTGCTTCAGCTCAATGGAACCGGCACAGCTGCAACAACGCTTATTTAATTACTGTGCAGGATTGTTGCGTTTGCAACAGGGTCCCCACCTGGCGTCCTGTCTGAGGCCTGGACCACCTGGCGACCGCCATGTCCGTCGTACACCGCAAAGAAGGCACTGCGCTCCCGGCCGCCGAACTTAGTAACATCTTCTGGCAAGGGAGTCTGAGTGGAAGTACAGTATTCTTGCTACCAGCAGCTGCAAGGTCAATGACTCCCTTCGTTCTGTGCGTGTCCTATCTGGGCCTCCTGCCTGATCCACAAAAACAAAACCATCCTCCATCTCCGCACGACGTCCTGCATAGAAGGCAGCAGCAAGCCGCGTTGAGCCCATGCGCCTCGCCTCCCCTTTTCCCCCCCCCCGCCCTCTGCAGACCTTGGTCTTCTGCCCATCCAACTGCTTGAACCGACACAGGATTGTGTGCAAAGCCTGGGATTGACTGCAGTATCATGCTGCCGCTCTGTCGGCACCGTCTCAGGATCTCGGCAGAACATCTCAGTTCCGGACCCATCTTGCTCGCCATATCTCAGCAGTGCCAGACTCTTCTTTGAGCGTCCAGCCCACGCTGCGACGAACTCTTCGCCAGCATTGCGGGCACTGCCAAGAGCCGCAGTCAGGCTCTTTTGGAATAGCCTGGATACCTTGTTGGAGTAATCTTTTTGCTCAACCATCTATCATTTCTGACAGGTGTTTTCGACATGCTTCCCTATTCTTGCGGGCTCGCGTGGAAGACTCGAGGGAGTCGAAGCCTCTGAGCCAAAGCAGGATTGGCCGGTGCTTGTTCGCTGCAGACTGTCTGACAAGTGGATGAACGCCTGCGGCGCCCGCGGAGAACTCTCGGGGCATGCTCGGGCTTTGATCCGCCGCTCGGATGATCGGATGAAGCCCCTGTCATGTCAGAGACTGCACAAAGCGCATTAGCTACTCAAGTATACGGCCCGTAGATATCAAACTCCTTCTCGATGCGGAAACGACTTCGGCGGAAGGAGTGCAGACGTCGGCACGGGCTTTAGACGCTCGTTCAGCGTGTCTGCGAGGGATTTTCCAGGTCCGTCTTCACTCAGGCTTGACGGATCTTGGCCAGGGCGGCTCAGCTGCTCTAGTGTGGCTTTGAGTTCGGCGTACTGGCGCTGATCCAACTGGAGCAGCTCTCTCTCTTTGGCAATCTCCGCCTGAACCTCTTTACGAATCTCCTGCAGCACCTCTGAGTTCGACTCCAGGTTGCGGTAGGAAGCTTCAAGGTACTGATTGGATTGTCTGAGCATGAGCAACATCTCCTCATCGTTTTCAGCGACCTGTCTGAGAAACACGAGTTCATGCGACAGGTGATTGCGATCACGACGCAAGGAAAGGCTCTCAAGGTTGGCATTGCTGCGTGCATCTTGCAGCTGCTGGAGTTTCTGCTTGTCTTCAGCAAGTTCTCTTTCAAGAACTTGCTTTTGAGATCGGAGCCTTTCACATTCCCTTGATTCGTGAGCAGCTTGCTGCTCAAGCTTGACATCCGCATCTTGCAAACGCCTTAGCTCGGTATCAAGCTGATCAACCTCATCTCGCAGCTTCCTTGCGAGCTTTCCGTCGAAATTGGCAACCACGTGTAGTTGCTCTGCCGGTCCGCTTAGGCCAAGGTGGTCGGTTGCAAAAGGATCTTTGCCCTCAAAGGCGCCGTCAAAAGCCGACGAGACAGGCTGCTCGAACTCTGGAAGCTCCTGGGGCCAGCCCGAGCCTGGCGCAGACGCGCCAGCTTCAAAAGCATTTGCTTGGTCACCATCTGGAAATGCTGGAAATCCAAAGTCAGCTGTCGAATCTTGAAAGCCTGGCGCAGATGGAAAACCTCCTTCGCTTTCGAAACCTGACGCGAAGCCGGCTGCGTCTTCGAAACCCGTGCTTTGCCAATTACCAGGGTCCTTCGTCTCAGCACTGGGGAAGCTTTCGCCAGCAGCGAAGGGGTCGGGCAGCTCTGCAACCGCAGCCTCGACTGGTGTCACCGACGGGTGCGGTGATGCACTCCTGCTTCGACTCCGGCTGGCCTCACGCTCTGCCGCCAGAACCTCCAGTGGCTCGAGGCTCGCAAGGGACTGTGCCAGCTGATGAGGCAGCCGTTCGCCCGGGCCCGGAATTCTCTGGCCACGCAGAGCGCAGGTGACGAGATGAACGAGGCAGACAAACTCCGAAAAATCCAACTTTCCGTCGCAATCTTGGTCTGCCAGCTCCCAGGCTCTTCCCACTGAGGATCTTTCAAGCCCCGATCGCTCCAAGAGCTCGCTTGCTTCATTGCCCTGGACGAAACCGTCGTGGTCCCAGTCTGTCCGCTTGAACAGGGACGCGTACTTCCGCTTCTCGCGCCNAGCCCCGATCGCTCCAAGAGCTCGCTTGCTTCATTGCCCTGGACGAAACCGTCGTGGTCCCAGTCTGTCCGCTTGAACAGGGACGCGTACTTCCGCTTCTCGCGCCTCGAGGGCGCCCACCTGATGCATGAAAAGCATTTTAGCGCCAACTTGCTTTACTCCGTTCAAGCAGGTTGGGCAGCAGGTGGGCCGCGTTGTTGCGCTCAAGAGCTGTAAGACTTCACCACACTTAATTTATCCCAAGCATTGTGCGGACAATGGCTCAATATGGGTTCCTGCTGCTCCCCAAGGACCCAGCTGCCCCAGGTGAAAACCCTCAACTGCTTGCCACGCCATAGTTTCAGCTACCAGTGCTTGTGTGAGTGGTGGGCGGGCCCTCTGCAATTCTGCCGTGTGCCACAGGAGCATACTAAAGCTGTGCGAACACTAGTCACGAGCAGTCGCTAGCAGCAAAGTGTGTGTGGCCTGTCCGTGCTGCTGACGAGCACCCTTCGGCATCATCTCCGAAATGCTGAAAACCTTTACGCTGCTTGGCCGCCGCTTTTCGACAGGTGGAGCTGTGCAGGTAGCACAGTCGGAGTAGCTTGATGCTTCCGTTCCTACCACAACCGTGAAGACTTTAGCCAGATATTGAACCTTAGTTCAATGGCAGACCAGGTTCACTGGAAATCGAGCGTGACGTCAAACCGTGCAGAAACCCGCGAACGAACCGACTGAACAAGCTGCAACTCTAGCAAGAAAAGCTGCAACATTAGCAAAAAAGAGTGCAAGATATGTTCGGGATCGAAGCCAAGGCTTATTTGTCTAGCTGGATCTCCTAGGCATTCGGCCTTTACCTTGTGTCTGAGAGGCCCTGCCCACCTGTCTGCCGTGAAGGTGCGTGGAGACGATGACCGAGCCCTCCGCTCGCCTCTGTGTTCAAGCTGTGTGCCTGTCACCGACGGGTGCGGTGATGCACTCCTGCTTCGACTCCGGCTGGCCTCACGCTCTGCCGCCAGAACCTCCAGTGGCTCGAGGCTCGCAAGGGACTGTGCCAGCTGATGAGGCAGCCCTTCGCCCGGGCCCGGAATTCTCTGGCCACGCAGAGCGCAGGTGACAAGATGAACCAGGCAGACAAACTCCGAAAAATCCAACTTTCCGTCGCAATCTTGGTCTGCCAGCTCCCAGGCTCTTCCCAATGAGGATCTTTCAAGCCCCGATCGCTCCAAGAGCTCGCTTGCTTCATTGCCCTGGACGAAACCGTCGTGGTCCCAGTCTGTCCGCTTGAACAGGGACGCGTACTTCCGCTTCTCGCGCCNAGCCCCGATCGCTCCAAGAGCTCGCTTGCTTCATTGCCCTGGACGAAACCGTCGTGGTCCCAGTCTGTCCGCTTGAACAGGGACGCGTACTTCCGCTTCTCGCGCCTCGAGGGCGCCCAGCGGTCAGCCGTGAAAGTCCGAGGGGAGGAGGAACGAGCTCGCTGCGCGCTCTCCTGGCGCCTTCCACGACCACCTATCACAGGCTGCAGTTCGGACTGCTCGCTGCCACCAACGCTTTGCGCTCTCGAGCCCTGTCCAGATGGTTCTGATGGACTCCGTCGTTGCAACCCTGGAAAATCTGGAAGAACTGGTGGCTCTTGGTATACGCATTGTGGGTCTGGCTGAATGCCTGATTGTGCCCAAGCTACAAGTCGGCAAGCCACAAAGAAGCCTTCCACATGCAGGTATCCCTGTGTTCCATTTGCAGAAGCGATCTTCCAAATTTCGTGCAAACTCTCGCGGGGCAGGTCACTCAGCACAAGGAACTGCCCTCCAGAAATACTATCAATGCTCTGCGTTCCGGCGGGGTTGGCAATGGAATACAGCTGTTGGTAGTACTCGAGTTCTTGCTGCGAAAACTGGATGCTGCTCTGACCCTGCTGCATGGCCCATAGTTAAACATCGGCTGCACAGTTGCAGCGTGGCATGGGCAACACAATCGCAAGCTGCAGGGACGATTGGAAGACACTGCAATACACCTAGCACTCTGTTCTAAGCTTTGAATATGGATATGCAATCTGCATTGCTGTTATCTGCTAGCAACTGTAATTTAATTTTTACAACTGCTTACAGAGCAAACTTCGGAGCTACAGCTCGTGGCCCAAAGGCTGCGCAGAGGCAGTCCACGAAGCTAAGAAGCCTCCGCCGAGCTCCAGAGCCCTGCGTCCTTCCGGACCTGCAAGGCTCGTCGAAGTGGCACAGTTTGCCTCCTCCCAAAGACGTTTCTCCTGTCGAACCCGCGGCACGTCGTCCACTCCACAGGATTCAACATATTCAACCGCTCGGCCACCAAACTTAAGCAACCGAGTGGAAGGGCTTGTGCTGCATCAGCATGTTCTACTCGAAATATCTAGATGAGCCCATAATTTCGCAGCACAAGCGCAACCATTAGCATGCGACGTTCAGGGCAGGACGCCTCAGGTGAAACTTCGCTTTGCTGCGACACTGACGCAGAGACTCAAAGACCTGCGGAGATTCGTGCAGGACCCATAAGAGGCCTTGCGTGCTCTACAGCCGAGCGGCCCAGTGCAGGCGAAGACTCTGATCCGTCTGCAGAGTCACGCGACGCTGTCAGCAGCGCCACTGGAGCCTCTAGCTCGGCAAACCCTCGCTCTTGGAATGTTTCCAGAGAAAGTCACTAGCTGCTACGATGGCTACGAGGGTGAGACAAACCTCTGCGCAACTTGAACTTGCCTTTGGAGGTTATGAACTAATTACTGCTCCCGATGACGCCCATTCCGACAAGCACAGCGGACTAAGTTTTAATCTCTTTGCAATCGGTGGTGGGGCATGCCCTCGGAAAGTCTTTGCAGATGCATCACATAAGAATTAAATTTTCATTTCGGCCAACACGCGGGAGCAAAGCTCCTTGTACGATGCGAGCCTCAGAGGCAGTTTTTCACTGAACGAGAGGATGCCTCCACTTCAGCAGCCGTGCGCCCGGCTCGCCAGCTGCGCGTCTGAAACGAACAACATAAATCCTCGCTGTGTGCTGTGTGTCACTCTGGTGACACTCACAATTTTTGGCTTGCTGCTTGAATTGTAAATTGTAAAGTTTTGGGAGTACCTAGACGACCTAGCCCATGCCGCTGCCTGACAGATGGAAGCTCTGTCGACCAAGGCTGGGGCGATTCCAGGTGATCCAGGTGAGAGATTTCCATCTCAAAGCGCAAACCTTGGCATGAACGGCCAGGAACTGCGCAAGCTGCTCTTGTCAGGGATATCCGCTGCCCTCAGGCACCCGCTTTGCTTTTGACAACGCACGAGAAATGTGTTTGCCTGACCAGTCTCACCAGTGAGACCAGTGCGAAAACAAGTCACTGCGCTGGCGCGTCCTTGCCCGGCCTGCTTGAAGACCACTCGCTGCAAGGTTAGTGCCTTGTGTATCTCCTCACCAGGTCCCCGTCCCCCGTCTGCCCAGTCACACTGCACAACTGGCCGACAGGTTCCTGCATGATCTGCTTCGGTGCTTTGGAAGAGGTGCAGGAGACATTGAAGGCGCCACGACCTCGTGTATTCGAGCATGCACGCATGCACGGCGTATTGCCCAAACGGGCTGCCACCCCGTGCCCAGCTGAGTGGAGGACATGTTCGCATGGATTGGTCTCTGTCTCTGGCCGAACCTGGGCCTTCCAGCAGATGCCGGAACGGATGATCCAGCGCAATCTCTTAGATAACTTAGATACCAGATGCCGGAACGGATGAAAAGTGCACAGCATCTCTTCGGGGAGTCCACCCTGGCCCAGCACTTCACCCGACGAGCCATGGATGCCTTCCGGCCTGGGAGGTCCGCTCGCACGAGCACGAACTGCTTTTGCAACACATCTACATCGAGGACAGCACGTTGTTGAAGCTGCACGCGCCCCATAGGTGCGGCTCGTCCAAGCCTTGCTTTACTTTGCTAGCATGTGGCCGTCTCGAGCGTCGTGTTGACATGAGATCGTTTGGCACGTGGTAAGTCCTTGACCGCGGCATGGCCAGTGTAGAGGTCGGCGGCTACTGAAGCTGCTGTTGCTGCAGCACCCTCTGCCGGCCCACCGATGCGGCGGCCTCGTGTGGCTGAGGCATCGTCACTGCGACACCAGTGCTGAAAACCCCACTTAGCGAGGGGCTGCTGGTATTTCCTGGCCGTCTGTGTGGCACAGGAAAGCTTGAAGAAGCCTGTAGTCAACCAGTTTCAGCTTTGCAACAGTGGCTGAAAGTGGCCGACCTCCGGCGCTGCATAGTGCCTGGAGCCGCAACTGCTTGCAGCAGCGAGAGTTTGGACAGAATTGGACAGGGGCGAGCCTCCTTCGCGCCTCGTTCACATACTGAGCACCTGAGCAGGCAATATCTGAACTGCACGGAGCCTCCTCAGTGTATCTAAGCTAAGGGCGTGATGAGGCTGGCCCCGGGGGCCGGGTTGGGGTGTTCATGCCCTGCAGTCACCAGAGCAGGCCAACCGAAGAGGAAAGGAAAGGCCAAGCATGGACTGCAGCACCTGTGAAGTGCCAGGTCTCTGTGGTTCGCGCGCGCTCTGAGGCCCAGAATCACCTGGCCAGTTCGTGTGAAGCAACCGGTTCGCCTGTGAGGAATGTTCTGACAAAGAGCGAGAGAACGATAGGACTTTTTTAGATGCCTCAATTGAAGCTCATGTGGCTCACCAGCTCAGAAGCCCTTTGACGATTCGTCAGAGGAAGCACGCCTTCCCCATAATCTGATACACTTGCGTGGAGGACAGAAGCTCCACAAATCTTGGGTTAATGTGCTGCAGTCGCTTGAGCTCAGATGCCTCCATATCAGAGATTTTGATAAGCTTTTCCAGCACCGTGTCACCACCATCAATGTCATCCTTGCACCACATGGCTAGAACCTCCAGGCAGTCAGTCACATTCATGACGTTGTGCTCTCTGGCCATGAGGAGCATACGCTCCAGGAACGGAGCAGGAACACAGGGGTTCCTAAAGTCATGCAAGCGAGTCAGCGCTTTCCATGAGGAGAGACTAGCTTCACATAAACGCTCATCGAGTTCATCACTCTGCAGGAAAGCAGAAGTTCTTACGAAGCCGACAAACTCTGCTTCTGTGAGTTCTGGTCGCGCTCGCGTCGTGATGCAGTGAAGCGCTCGCAAGAAGAGCTCAGGATGCGGCGGCTGGATGGAAACTGGTCCCTCGCTACTTGCCAAGTCTGGGCCCAGCAAGTCTGAGAGGAAGCGCGAGCGTCCGCCCATCAAAACGCTTCGATGGACAGGAACGACGTCATCACCAACTTTGATCTTCAAGTCGCTGTCCCAGCAGACTTCGAGCTGCAAGACGCCGCAAGCACCCGCTGGAGGATACAACGTCATGCAGCCCACCAGTCAAGTATGTTCGATTCACAGGAGTGTTCACAGCTTGATCCTTGAGCTGCCTATTAACCTGCTTCAACTAGCCGTTAAACGTGCGTAAACGTGGCTTCTTACGTAAAGTCGCAGCATTGGAAGCTAGGATTGTTGCCCCAAGCAGCAATGCCACCACATGTCACTACCAGCATCTATGAGCCATGTCCGCGTAGGCTCTGCGACTTCGAAGCGGCGTTCATAAGGCACGCATCAAAGTCTCTGGTGCACACGTGTAGGCCGGTCGGACCTGCATTGTGGCGGCCGCTAGGCGTGCTGGTTCGATATCCTCGTGGCGTGGTCTGTGGTGCTCGCAGTTCTACGTTTCAGAATATTGCCGCAAAGTTGAGTCAGCAGCCTCTGGGTGTCGGAGTGCCTGCAAGGCAGCTGCTCGAAACTGGAGATGAAACCTCAAAACTTACCACCTGATGCCGGCTGGAAGGAGGATCCGTTCGGCGTCTGGGCCTGGCCCGAGAGGCCCAGAGCCACCACGATTCGCCAGAGCACAATCAGCAAATTAACCGATTAGCATCATCCAGATATGCGCTGTGCCTGAGAAGAGGACACTTTTCGCCTGCCCACGGGCCTCAGCAGCAAGCCGAAGATGCTGTGAAGTGATTCATGAGCCCAGCTTTCACATCGCTTGCATCGCCCTGGGCATCGCCCTGGGCCCAACACGTCGAAGTTCCGTGAGTGGCCGTGTGACTCCTCAGGGGAGGCTCATGGAGTCCAGAGCGGGCAAGCACTGGTATCCGCCAACATCCGAGGACAGGGCATGTCTTGGTGACGGCCGCGGCTGGGATGCCCTAGATGCGACAGCAAGATCGTTGGAGATACGCCGCAGCTTTGTCCACATTCCCTGAAAGTGTGTTTGTGCGGCACCTGTAGAGGGCGGCCGTGGCCTGGGCGAATGACTTCGGCAACTGCTCCATTATAGTTGCAGCCGTGACCGAGACCCCGACTCCAGCGGCTTGCTTGAAGCCTCTGCCTGCACGGTCACGAGACACCACTCGTGACGCTAGCACATCTCTGCAGTCCGCTGGGCCATCCTAGAGGACTTAGCCTGGCTCCTGGTGGGACCTGCCAGAGACACCACGCACCGGACTTTGGCCTTTTGGCTTGGAGCATGCCCTGGTGCTTGTCCAGGAAGTTGACCTGGAAAGGCCTCCAGCAATTCCATCGCTATCGGCAAATTTGCCGACCATCCGGATTGCTCCCAAGCACCGCACCCAGTTCCCGTAGTTCGGAGCTCCTCGCAACGTGGACACTGAAGGCGAAGGCCCCGTTGCTGACAGTTGCACTAACTATCGCACTCCTGGTTCCGGGGTCTTCGAACCTCTTGCGGAACGTGGCGACGATCCGCCGGCCGCGCGATCCGCGTCTGCGGCGATCCCACGTGCCTAGGCGAGCTCAGGCACCCTGTGTCTTCCTTCGCCTCGAGCCCTCTCCTGGGCCCATAAGGCCACTGCCACTGGCACATCATCAAGGCCTCATACAGAGGCACTGACAAAAGAAAGCCAAAGCCATGCAAAGCCGGCCATGGCAGGCGTTCAAGTTTGAGTTTGCCGCCGAGCTTGGGCTTTTCCGCAATTTCGGCCTGCAGTGAAACAACCTACTGTAACACATCGCTGGCCTTATCTTCTCTGTGCGGCACCTGGAATGGCGATGGCGAGGGAGATCGCTCGGCAGGCAACTCCATCTCACGGAAGTCGGGTCGCGTGATCGGGCCCTGTTTCGACGTGGTCCACAGCACAGCGCAGAGCAGACATGAGCCGCCTCGAAGCCAGCATGCGCATTCTGGTCCAAGGCCTAGCGAGCATCCACTTGCAGCTTTCCGGCATGCAACCCCTTCATCCACAGCTGCAAGCCATGCGCCACAGCACCGATGGATGCTCCTCTCTTCGCTTTGCTCAGGGGCTTGGAGTCTTGAAGAACGGCATCTCTCTCTATCTCTCTCTCAGGGAGGGAGCAACATCCAGCGGGCAGCTTGGAGTAGCTTGGACACACCACGGTTCCACGACTCAAGGCGACGGCCTCCCCACCCTCAGACTCATGTCGTCCCGACGAAGTTCCCCGACCGTTTCCGAGGAAGCAGGCATGCTGCTCCCCAGCGCCCTGTCGTGCTCCATCTGTCTGTGTCTGTGTCTGCTCGCGAGACTGGCGGCCTGCTCGTCTCTCTCACCCCACCTTCCGGCTTCCGACCTTCGAGAGCTGCTGGAGCTACTGGAACCCGCCTTCAAGCTTCCACCTGAGCGCTTCTTCTTCTCGACGAGCAAATGATACGTGGTGGTGACGTGGTTGTGCTTTCCCATCTGCCTGGCATCAGCAGGGGGGGTTATATTACATCTGAATCAAGCTTGTCAGAATTTGGGCGCGCCCCCAACCCAATGCTCCGCATTTGCCGAAGTTTGCTAAGTTGGCAGCCCCTTCAAGAATAAATCGAGACAGGGATGCAGGCACTTGATGGCATAGTCTCTGGGAAAGCCAAAACGGTCAAGTTGGTCCAGCCTGCAGTCTGACAGGGCCACAGATTCACCTCTTTCGAGACAAGCCCGCGTGGCAGGGAAACGGCCAAGGATGGCACACGTCCTCTTCAAGGATCTTGGACCCAGCACCTGTGTGTGAAGCTCTTCTCTTTCCAAGTGAAAGGGACGGTTCTGAGCACAGTCACGCTAGAGCCAATGCATCAAGGACAGTCACGCCTCCATTGAGGGACAGCGACGCCTCGCTGATTTGCCGGTACCTGCGAGGGAGCTCAGGCGGCGAACGGAAGTCTGCCGAAGTCTTTGCGGGGGGCCAAGCATGTGCTCGGATCTTTGGAGTGGTGTAGCGCTGCTCAGGGTCAGTGTTCAACATCCTGGATTCGGATTCTCTAACGTCATTAACACGATCCCATACCTGCAAACTCCCCCTGCCAGAGTCCTGGCAATGAGGTCGCGTGCGTTTTCCGAAATAAACTTCGGAGCCTTTCAACCGAGCGGATGAACATCCCCAGACAAGAGCCATAAGCAGCCGGGCTGGCTTCAGCAGCAATGCGCCTGGTAGTCTGCATTCAGAATCTTGCGGTACAAGGCCGATGTATTCTGGTCTTCGAAGGGAAGATATCCACCTCAGCTGACATGTCGTTGCACGGGCCAAAAAACCATCTGTTCGAGCCAAGATCCGTGCAGACTAAGGCAAAGAGTATCACGCCGCAGCTCCAGATGTCACAACGGGATGGAACCTTCACGTGCAAAGCTTGGATGAGGAAGCCTGAAACAGATCAGATCCCGAGGTCTCCACGTAGCGCTGACCTGCTACCATCTCCGGGGCCGCATAGCACGGAGACCCGCAGGCGGTTTTCAGAAGCTGACCATCCTGCCCAAAACGCTCCAAGATGATCCAAGCCTTGCTTGATGCGACTCTGCCTGGTATGTGTTGCTCAAGCCGAAGTCCACGATCTTGATGTTTCTCTGCTCATCCAACAGCAGATTCTCGGGCTTCAGATCCCGATGAACGACATTCATCCTCTCAGGAGTGCACTCACAAGCAACCGCAGGTCCAGGTACAGAATGCATGCTGCCCAAAGGTCCATCAAATGTGGACAGGTTTCAAAACGTGCCCCGCAGATCCTATGGATCTGCTCAACCCCGGCCATGATCTGGTGAAAGAAGCGGCATGCCTGCACGGCAGCTGTCAAGCTCAGTAGACTGCCATTACAAGATGTCCGGAGATGCCTCTCTTTCTTTCACCCGGCCCTGGGCCACGATGTAGTCAAACAGCTCCCCACCGGGACAATACTCCATAATGAGGTACCTCTGGCCGCAAGACTTCTTATCAGTTGAATTACAGCATCACGGGGCACAGTTGACGTGGTGTCTCTATGATCTCGTAGAGCTGAATTATGTGCGGATGCTGCACCTGGTCTCGTGATGTCGCATGCTGACAAAATCACCCAAGTACGCAGTCAGCTCAACAGGCCATGTGCGCCAGTTTGAGGATGTGAATTTCCCGCGCAACTCGTTCCACATCAGCAACATCCTAAGAAGCCAATGCTCCGTTCCACCTCAAAACCATAGCAGTCGCAGAACAAGGTCCCGGCCACAATTCGCTCCTTCTCTAGAATCTTCACGGCCACCTGACAAAGAGTCAAGCCCTCTTTAAACATGTGTCCTTGCAGCAGTATTTTCGCTTTGCGCAGACCACCTTCTCGCCGGTAAGAATGTGGGTTCCCAGTTTGACCTTTCCGAAGGTCCCCTCCCCGATCGTCTTGCCGAGGATATAGTGGCCTCGACTACGTGCAGTCGAACTGGGGATCCTGGGTCGCACTGTGATCTCAGGCGGCATGGGGCAAGGGGTGCTTTGCTCGGTTTCGGGCCAATGGACTTTGCTCGCATTCCCTTGGGTGTCGCCATGGCGCCTTGGGACATTTCGGCTTAGTGGAACCCTGCGCTGCGGTCCACCAAGCATCAGGCGGGCCCACCCGGCCACAGCGCGGCGATCATTACAAAACCCAGGTCTTGAGAGGAAGTTGCAAGGGTGTGGTATGATGCACAATGAGTTCCTAGCCGTCCTAGCCCCGAATAAATGTGCACTTGGTATGAGCAGAGTGTCTATAGGTTTGTCTTTCGGCTCGATGTCCAAGAGCCCTCCGGTATCTGCAGCGAAATGCACGATCACACTAAGCGTGCATACCTTTTGTCAAGCAATAGGTCAGTGAGCGCTGCTCACAGCTGCATTAACGATACTACCGGGGATCTGCCATTTGCAGGCCCCAAATCCATTAACCCTAGCCCGAGGAGCTCTTGTTCACCACCACGAAGATCAGGATGACTGCGAGGACCGCCGCAAGCAGCAGCCTGAGTTCGCCAAGCAGAAACTTTGCCCCGTGACGGGCGCAGTAGCAACAGCAGCTGAGAGCTTCAGCAGCCAATAAATGAACTTCGAGCCACGCCTGGAACATGCTGGACTCTCCTCTACCCGGACTTCACAGTATGGAGAGGTACGCAGCCCGTGTGCCTTTGCGAGCGGCTGGCTTGTGTCAGCTGCGCAGTGGCATCTGGG
Organism: Symbiodinium sp. clade A Y106; assembly: GCA_003297005.1. NCBI lineage: Eukaryota > Dinophyceae > Suessiales > Symbiodiniaceae > Symbiodinium > Symbiodinium sp. clade A. Next base: position 123,980 of record BGNK01001388.1, on the reverse strand, counting down.
CACGTGCATTGTGTGTGCAGGTTGCAACAGCATCGAAGTCCGACAGCGCTTGCACCTGCAGTAGCAACAGACGAGGATTCGGAGTGGGCTTCGATGTGGTCAAGCATGTCGCTTTGAACCTGCATGCAGTGCTTGTCTTTGAAAGCCGCTCGACAGTTCACCGCGTGAAGCAGCCTTCGCGTGGGTGGCCAGATCGACCATGGCCTGGCACTCACTGTGCATGCGCATTCCTAAGTGCCACCATGTGCCACCCTTCTGCAAGCCAGCCTGCTGCAGACCTCGAACATCTTGCTCGATTGTTGATATCTGCAGGAGTGCAGGCTTAGCGTTTGGCGACACAGCTGGTGGCAGCATAGCCAGCTTGGATCAGACATCGGTCCGTGTTCCGTGTTTTAGTTTTTGGCGAGCAAGGGTTGAGTAGCATCGTTCTTCTGAAGAGGGTGCATTGAGCACGACAAGATTAACCAGGCTCTTGTCGGAAATTGAAGGAAACGAGGCTTGCCGAGGCCGAAGCCTTTGCAAGGAAGCTGGTGCGCTGATGCTGGTGACGATGATGGGACTTTTGACATTCATTCTGTGTTTGGGAGGAGGAACGCGGGAAGCGAAGAAGTGAGAGGGAGAGACTGTCAGACTGTCTGCCATCTGCTCGAAGCCTGCTCGACATACTCGTCCACCATGGCAGCGTGAATTTCGGCTTCACCCTGGGCATCACAGCGCCGGGAGGTGCCGGGAATCAACCCCTTTTTTTTAATCGGCAACGCCTCGGAAATCAGGTTTGCTTCTTGAACTTGCTGTCGCGCAACTCCAAACTCGGCCTCGGGAGCGTCTCAGCGGAATTTGACATGCATGGCACAGGTGCAGTCATGCGTGCATTTGCAGTCATTTGCATTGCACAGTTGCTCAGATGTGGAGTTTCATCTAGAGTCTAGAGTAGCCTAGGCCTCTCAGCACCGGGCGCCACCGGGCATGGCACCCATCTCTACGTGCTCATGGAGCCTGGTTCAATTAATGAGGTCAAGCCCGGCAATGCAAATCGAAAGGAATGGTGGCCCGCCTTCCGCCGGAAGATCTGCTTTGAGCAGACTCCCCTTGCTGCCATGTGGATACAGCGAACTTGCATTTCATAGGTTGAGATAGAGCTCATGCTTGCAGAGTACAGATGCGGCTCGGTGCGCGGCTGCTCTTCGCGGTCTTTTCGAAAGCCTGGAATGTTGCCTTGCGACTCGGAGCAGGGATGCCAGTTGTCTGGACTTGCCCAACGCTTCCTCAAGGTCTGTGGTGGCAATTTCCAGCTTCTCACCTTTCAGTCTCTACCGCATTGGCACCAGCCGCTTCCTGTGTTTGCAAGCATGCCAGCCCGGCGCAGCATCTGCTGGGTGAATACCCGAGATCGCTGCTCGCTGATGCTGCCGCCGCTCAGGCAGCTAAGCTGCAAACAGAGAACGCACTGTCGGTATGCGTACCACCAATCGACAAGCAGCAGCACTGGCCTTCTGCAAATGCCTCTTCCCTTCATCCACCGCTTGCTTCCCCAAATGAACGGCTTCTTCCACCTGTCTTACACGTGAGAGCGGCTACCTGATTACCTGCTGGGCACAAGCAAAGAATGAGCACCTTCTTCCGTGACGACTGGAGCTGGACGGACCCGAGCAAGTGGGTCTGAGCAGCTTCCAGCCACCACAAACTCGTGCGTCTCAGTGCAGGATTGGGCCTCTTTGCGGATGTCTGCTGCACAACTTTGGATCTTCTTGACGGCCTTCCAGGCCCGATCCCCACGAGCTTTCTCTAGTTGGAGAGCGGCAAGGAGCGCCCCTTGGCCTCAGATACAGCGTTTGAGTCCTGCACATAGGCCTCATTTTGCAAAGTTCAGATTCTCTTGAGCAATCAAACCGCGAAGCGTCAGGGCACTGCAAGCCAAAACCCCGGGGGCACGGCGGAGTCCCCATCCCGTGGAGTCCTGATAGACCTTGACACGCACGGAGGCTCCGCAAGTAGAACGCCAGCCCTCAAAGGCTTCTACATCTTCTACTAGTCGATCTGCAGTGGATTGAGCCCTGACTGCAGCTGGAAAGTCAGCGTCAATGCTCCCAGTGCAATGCCGTGCAAGCGGAGAGTTCAGACAAGACACCCAGGACGCTTCGCTGAAGGGCTTGACGCCTTTGGGTCGCTGGGTTCGACGACAGATTGCGATGCTGCAAAACTTGGCTCAGTCACTGGCTCCACCGGCATACGACATAGCTTTCAACAAGCAGCCATTCGCTGCAACCGTGTTGTCATGCCATGTTGGTGCCAGTTTGCGCAATCCGTGCAGCTGTACCCCGCTTCACGATGAGGCTGAGATAAGTTGAGTTTTACTGAGCCTTGGAAGCCGCGAGCGACAGGAAGGCCGACAATCAAAGCTGCCAATCACAAGCAAGCAAGCCGGTCGCACGATTCTCTCGCGAGGAAAATTCCCCAAATCGATGAGTGAGAAGGACGCATCAGTAGCACAGCTTGGCCGTCTACGGTCGACTTCCCGTGCAAACCTGACAGCGCAAGCCGCCTCGAGGCTCATCGGAATAGGGCTGCCATGATTTCCGTCAGCCTTTCCTGAATGCCTATCGCGAGGGTCGACCCAAGTATGAGATAAATCCCTTTGAACAGACTTCCCCTGGTAAAGCCCAGGAGTCCGTGCTTGTGCCAGATGTCACGGACGGTCAGGCTAAAGCTGGGATACCGCGCAGGATCCACCTTGCCGCGAATACAGGAAGGAGAGCTCTTCGAACAACTCTAGCATAAACACATACGAAGCTCGCAACTATCTGAAGCAGAACCAAAACTCACCTTTGGCAACGCTCTTCCCACACACAGAGAGCTTGACAGGAGTCACCTGCGTGGCTAGCGCGTCTGTCATCTATGCTTGGTGTCAAGGAAAACTCAAGTCCGGTTCCACCAAATGAGCCGAACAAAGCCAAGCCAGCCACGACAAGTGCCACGACTGCATGATACTTTTGTGGTTGGCTCACATCAACACGGATCGGAGTCTGCGACCCTCCCCCGATGTCAAAAAAGTGAAATGCATGAACCTTACTGTTAACATCTTTCAACCGCCCAGCAGTGCTCACGGCCTGGGTTGGAGTGTGTGGCTTGGAGGATATAACACATGTCGGCGCTGGTGTTCATGGCACGGAATCAGGGTCTGCGCAGGACTAGGGACAACAGCCTGAAGCACGCAAGTCGATTGAGAAGTTTTGAACACGTCATGTGCCCGACATGGCCACAGGCCATCAACCCGAAGTAACGAAGTCTTGACAATGAGTGCAGATAGATGAATGCATTTCTGTTCGCGTTTTCCAGGGGCCGGGTGGATCGGGGAGCGGCTTGGAACCTACGGTTGTAACCGTGAGCTGTGGTGAAAAGCTTCAATCCTGACAGAGCAACGTGCCATCTTGAGCCGCAGGCCTGCATCTTGGTCTTGACGTTGTCTCCGGCCATGTTGAAGAACGTGAGATACGTGCCTCATGCACGCAGTCGTCGCAATCGCACAACTAGCGAAGCTGCAAGGCACAGATGCGATTCGTAGAACCCATCGATCCTGAATAGGTCCCCCGAGGGCCCAGCCCAGTGTCGCAGCCTCAAAAGTGAGGACATTCGCTTGGTTCTTTTTCTCCAGGCCTCTTCGCAAGGCAAAAACACTCAGGTTCCTGTCCTGCTCAGCCGGACGATGTCTTGAGGCTTCGGCTGCGGAGCCAGTTTAGGTGAGCTTCGAACCAAGCAGGTGCATTGGCCGGACTGTTGTCTACGGCATTGTGCAGGAAGCGCTTCCATTCGAAGAAGGCAAAGTTCCAGGAAAAGTTCCTGACCTCAGTGGCCACACAGAGCTCCGAGTCCGAGAGCCCCTTGGCTGCCTTGGCCTTGGCCGGCTGAGTGTCGGACCCAAAGTCCGGCCGCACCCGCCCAAGCACCTGCGAGAATTCCTTGACGAGCCTGGCACTGGGCACTGGAAGCGCTCTCGTGGTGGCAATCCTTGTATTCAAGGACTCAAGGATGCTTCAGGACGGCTTGGGGTATGGGGTACAAACCATCTGACGGTGATCATCTGTGCTAGCCCTGCAGTGCTGCACTCCTTACTGTTTGGCATTGCCTGGTCACACAAGACATTACGCCACGCGCCTGGCGCGAGATCGAGAAAGACTCTCGGTACGACGAGATCTGCTGCTGCAGGCCTCAACAGCACAAACGAAGTGATCTTAAGGTGCAAGGTACTTCCTGTGCCAAGCACAGGTCTGTAATCCGTCTGTGGCGGCCACCCATATGCACACCAAAGCGTTCGCTCCATCCGGTGGCAGCTACCTGGTTTTGTTGCACAGCCCGCAGGGCTCACTGATGTGCACTGCCCGCAGTTGCCTCTCCGGCAGTGCTCAGGGCAACGGCGGTGAAGAGACCACCGTGAGGGCCGAAGCCAAGATCCCGGAACTGCTGGAAGAGCAGCATAGCAGCTGGAACCTGCCATCGGCGCATCATAGAAATGTGGCATGCTGTGGCCCTGCCGTGAGCACCTTCATGCCCCAATGAACCGTTTCGTTGAGCAGCGTCACCTGCCAGCGGTCCGGACACGCAGGAACTCTTCAGGATCGGCATTGATCATCAGCACCATTGTTCACCATGACAGGACACCGCTGGGCGCCAGTATTTAGCAAAGCCGAGAGGTGTCCATGTGCCATCGACGGAGATCAAATGCGTTCGGCCCATGATCCGGAGCCTTACGAAGCACGGCTGATCGAGACTCCGGGAACTGGCATGGCAAATGCCGGACTCGATTGAGGTCCTGGCGCTTCTATCATGCTGCAGCTGTGCTGCTGCGCAGTCCAGCGAGCATAGTTTAGGTACTGAAGGGTGAGATACTTTGTAGCACCTCGGATCTCGAACGTGTCTGTGTGGCGTCGCTGCACTGTCACATGCAGACATACATTATAAGATCTGCTCAGGCACCTCCTTTTGCACCATTCAGTGCCAGCATCCCATATCCAGCAGCCGTTGGGAATGGCAGGGCGCCATGGTCCTTCCCTCCCATGAGGCTTAAGAGCTCCTCCCGTTCCCTATGGTCACACGGCCAATAGAGGAGCTTTGCGAACAAAGACCTTTCTCGAGTACAGGTTTCATCTGTAAGCACTGGGCACGATCTTCAGACTCAGAAGAATATAGACATCTAGAGCTTGTTGGTCTGTGGGCACTCTGGTCAGGGATTGCATTGCATGACAGAGAGACCTGGCTCCGGCTGGCGCAAGAAGTTGCTCTCATTGCTCAAGCAAGCTGTGCATCCTAAGAATGACTCTACGGCGCACGTTTCTGCACCGGCCGACACCCGCATAGCGCCTTTAGGCGCAGCTGTAGTACCAAAGCACATCCAGACAGCAAGAGCCTCAATCTGACAGCTCCTTCAAGGCTGTCTTCAAGTTCTGAATTTCCTGCTGCCGAAGTGCCTCTCTCTTTGCAGCATCGCTCTCATCGGACAAGCACTGCTTCGCGAGCTCCTCAAAGTACTTGTTGGCAGAATCCAGCTGCGTTTCCAGAGACGTCCGGTCTGCCTGCCTCTGAGCCATAAGCTTGCTCTCTTGCTCTTTCTTCTCTTCCAGATGTTGGGAGTCCATCTTTTTCTCAGCCTGGTCGATCCGGGAGTCCTCGATGAACTGCCTGAACTCTTTGTCGGAGGCCTGCTCGGCAGCGGACGTCTCTGCCTCTAAGCGGGAGAAATCCCCGAGAAGTGTCTCCAACAGGCTGATGATCTTCTTCTGCTGCTGCTGTGTATCAGTAGCCGCCCTAGCAGCCTGCAGAAAAGAGGTGCCGCTCTTCTCATAGAAATCCTGCAGGATTCCCATTGCTTGGGCGACTGCATCTTGCGCCCCTTTCGCATCTTTGATGGTCGCCTTGTTCTTGGCCTTTTCTTTTTGGCGGAGCTCCGTAGCCTCAGACATTGCGGCGCTAAGCTCTGTGATCTGGGCCGAGGTCGCAGCGATCTCTTCAGTGACTTTGGCCAGCGATATCTGCAGCTGGTCAAGCTCCGCCTGCAAGGAACAAAACCACCCCCCCCCCTCCGAGTTGCCTGCCCATAACATGTAGACTACGGATGCTGAGACGGTATGACTGGAGCTTTTCGCAACCGGGCCGAAACGCTTTCCAAAGCATCTGTCTGCTTTGCACGAGTTCGGTTGTTGCCGGCCAGCTCCTTCTTGCAGAAGGCCTGGTGCTCGATTTCCGAATCTGCAGTAGCTTCCAGGTTGGCCAGAAGTTTTTCCAGCAAGCCTTTGATACTGCTGAGATCTGACTTGTGGGGTCCAGCATCGGAGAGGGCATTGATCTTCTGGAGCACGAGACTCAAGTCCTGACTCTTCAAATCGCGAGCACCCGCCTCAAGAATCCTCAAGGCTGAGTTTACTTGGGAGGGCGTCTTGACTGAGCGCAGCGATGCCAAAGACGTCGAGACGCGCAGAAGTCCTGCAGATCTGCGGCAGATCCCATCAGTGCCATACTGCAGCTGGTGTAGCTAGCTCATGCGGAACTGTTCGACAGAGGCTGGAGATGGCTGGAGCATCCTTGCATCTAACCTACTTACTTGGCACCCAGTCCTGCCATGTGCTTCTCGGCCGAACCGGCAACAGATTTGCCACTGATGATCTCTGTCGCCATGCTGATCGCCTCGAGCTCCTCAGTCCTCAAAGCCTGACTTTTCTTAAACTCGTCCGCTTTGTCCCTGCACTCTGTCTGCAAATCCTGTCGGTACTTGGTGTCGGCGGCCAACGTCTTCTGGGTCTCCTGTAAATCTGATTTTGCCGTTGCTAAGTCTTGCTCGGCTTTGCTCTTGAAGAGAGTCTTTTCGGCTTTGGCTTCCTCCGAGGTTGCGAGCTGGTTTTTCAGGCTCGTCATCAGGAGCTCGTGCGAGCTCTTTTTGGAAGCCTCCATCTTTTCAAGATCTGCCTTTTCCTCCCCAAACTTCTTCTTTAGCTTTTTGAGCATCTTAATCGCACCCCCAGACTGGAAATCATACCCGCTCTTCTCTGGATCAGCCTGCAGGAAGGCGGCCAGCTCCTTCTTCACCTCCACTGGCGTGGAAGTTTCAGCAATCGATATGGAAGCTGCGGACACCACCGCCGCCACCGCCTCAGAGGACTGTGCCAAAGCTGCTTCTGCTTGAGCTCTAGGGCGGCTGAAATCCTGATCCTTCAAGGTTTGGGTGGCGCGCCCGATCGCATCAATCGACTCTTCGTACTCTTTCAAGGTGGCAGAAAAGTCTGCTGCCTCCTGAGCACGCAAAGCCTTGGCGTCATCGGTGTCTTTGTTGTTCGTGAGGATGTCTTGCGAATGCATCTGCAGCTCCTTTCCGAGCTTGGAAATCGAAGCCTGGAGCTTCTCAATGTCAGCTGCGAGCTGCTCAGAGCTGTCCTGACCCTCTGAAATAGCAGACGCTTTCTCAGCCAAGGTCTTCTCACAAAAAGCAGAGAATTCAGCATGCTGGCTCTTCTCCGCATCCATTTCAGCAATTCCGTTGGTCTTCATCTCAGCCAGCGCTTTCAAGACCTTGTCAACTGGGGAAGCCTGTGCTGACTGCACCGCTGGCAGCAATAGCAGCACCCAAAGCATTGCGCCGCGCCGGCTGTGCTTCATTTCTCACGGCCTACAGCCAGGCGGGCCAGGCGGCCGGAGCCGGCTGAAGCCAAGGCTTAGCCCAGGCGCAAGCCTAAGGCTACCTTGAGACTAACGAAGGCAACAAGGCAACAAGGCAAAGCATAGAAGGCAACATCCACCCCATCCCTATCCCAAGCTGCAGCCTCCACATGTGCTTCTGGCTGCACTGTTTTTCACGATCAGGAGACCAACGGAGGTGCCAAGAGCAGCTGGTGCATCGTGCAGAAGCTCTGCTTTGAGACACTTTGAACATTCTGGAACTCCGGTCTGGACATGTCTGGACATCCTGTCGGCGTCGTGAACTGCACCTTCGAGCGCGAAGTCATGATTCCACTATGTCGCCGAAGCAGATCTCGGCAGATCTCAGGAATCCTGGCACGCCACTTCGGCTTCCGTTACTGCAGTTGGGCGGGCGTCTACGCTGGACCTGAGATCGAACCAGGAAGCCGCCATACGCCTGCAGGTCGGCTAAGGTCTTAAAGCTGCGGCTGCTCTGGCTGACGAGTTGTAAGTTGCTGACATCCTTCGTGCTGCTCTTTTCCTCCGTCATTCTTTGCTGGCACCTGGGCGCTGGCATGACCTACTTGTACGGCAAGCGGAACAGGCCCAGGACCAAGCCCCGTACTCCTGCAGGTGGCGTCGAATGTCAGCATTCCTTCCACCCGTCGAAGGCAGCTCAACAGCTCAGCATAGCGAAGCCCTTTCCCTCCCCCGCCGGTTACTGTTGCCACTTAGTAGAATCACCGCGTCGCACCGCGCACTGCCCCATCTCGGCCTGGGCTCCAGCTTTGCAGCCTCGCGCAGGTCCTCTTTGGCCTTCTCTGCAATCCAACCGCAATGAACACCGACGACGCCCTGTGGGACCTGCTGCAACAGCCCGCATCCAAGGCCAGCTAGGCCACGGCGGTAGAGGGCCTGGCTAGGAGCGTCCTTGCATGCAGGTTGGCTCTGTCTCGCAAGGCAACGGCCTTGGAGTTCTTTGGGTGCAGAAGCAGCGCTGCTTCGGCATGATACCTTGGCATTGCTTGCACTTGCTCATGCAAATTTAACCCGAGAGCTACTCGTAGAAACATTTCTGGCATGTCAAGTCGTTCGTGTGTGGCTTCTTTCTTGACGCAACTGGTGCCGGCGACAAAGTTGCCTCGAGATATTTACTGATCCCAGCAGCTGCGGCTCCGACTTCTGGCTCCTGCCGCCAGCATGGGCAATGCTACTACAGCGTAAGTGGCAGGCCGTGCGGATTGGTGATCTTCCAGCTTGAGCCTTTGCAAGAACATCAACTAAGCGACGCATGTGCAACGTTTGCCAACGCAGCTCGGCCCGGCGCATGCACTGCGAAAGGTTCAGTTGGCAAGCCAGCGCCTGTCAAAGTCTGAATGCAGTTCTGCTACTGTCTGGCACAGAACAGTCGGGAGGGATCGCGCGCCAGCGTCTTTCTCGATTCGCTGCCTGAGCTTGACACTGATTGAAACTGCTCACGGCATCTCACGGCAACAGCCCAAAAGGCTTCCAAGGTTGCGTCGAATGGCATCTGACCAGACACCGTCTTCAGCTCGCGCATCCGCATCTGCCTCGAAGCCAGAGGTGCCCGTGGAACCTTTGAGCGATTCCCTCAAACCGGCCTCGAAGCCCAGGAGCTCCAGTGCCAGCAGGTACGAGCGCGCCGCCTCCTCCAAAGTGCCAGCCTGGCAACACAGCAGCACCACGGGCGCACGAATCCGAACTTCAAAGGTCGGAGGGCCGGTTCTCCTGCCTTGAAGTAGGTATTGCCCTCCTCCTTAGCTTTGGTGGCCTGCACCAGCCTCTCCTGGAAAAGGCGGGGTGGAAAGATCGCCAGCTGTGGAGAGTAGCAAAGGACAAGCCCACCAGACCTCTGCCGACAGATCCTCTCGGCACACCTCGGCCTCTGCAGCGGGCACTGTGTCAAGAAGCTCCAGCCTCAGCTGCCGCTCAAGCTTCTGAACCTACTTCTACGTCTTCCGGACCGGGCCCACAGCTCAAAGTAGAGGATCCGCTTGCTCTCAACCAGGTTGGCACCTCAGGATCTCCAACCATAGAGACGGTCGAGCAGATACCGGCTGCAGCTGCCTCCTGCGACCGGGGCATTCCCAAAGGCCATCTCGGGGTGGACCTGTCCATGCTGCTGGGAGACGCAGCTCAGAAAATGCCATTTTCATCGCTGTTGCCGTCAGTGCCGCGAACTCACCGCACTTCATGGAGCAAAGCGCTTGCCTCGGCTCAGCTTCACGGGCAGCTGACTCCTTCCTTCACTTAAGGCCGCCGCTCCCAAGCTGGTATGACCTCTCCTGCAGATTGCAGCCACATCCGACCCATCCTAGACAATGCTGCTTTCGTGTCGTCGGCGACACGGGGCCTTCTCCGAGAGTGAAGGAGAACGGCTCGTTTCTACCTGGCTCTGGCGCCCCTCAAGACTCGGATGCAGGCTGACACTTCAGTCAGGATAGAGCAGGTCACCTAAGCCTATATTTTTTAAGCCGCCCGATAAACCTCTCACACAGGGTCACAGGGTGCATTGACTTCCAACCCAGCTGCTACCTCATTAAATCGATGCACGGACCTCTCGAGTCATCTAAAAGTGCGCCGTGAGAATCTCCCAAGCGGCATGTGTAGTGCAGTGTGACCTGTGCTAAGCAAGGATCCTATACTGTCAAAGTACACTCAACTATGGGCAGTCTCCAAGTAGCCGACGCGATCGCCTGTCTCCAGAACTCTTCCCCCCGCGTCGCCCGCAGAGAGAACCTCGAGCTCTTTGATGGTCCGACTGGACTCACAAGTTGTCAGTTTCGGACTTCGTTGATGTCGGTGCCTCCTTGGACCATTTGCCGTTGCACAGCAGATCGTCCATTGGTGGCAGGCACTGTGGACAAATACATTGGTGTTGCGGTTTTTCGTGGCTTTGCAGCGGGGCTTGGGCTCCTAACTCTGTACATGGCATGTGCTGTGCAATTTTTCAGACTGAAAAGCAGCTGCCCCTGACATGGCTGCTTTCCGGGGTCACGATTCATGTAGCTGAGCCAGCTCTTGGTTTGTGAATGCCATGGGACATCCAAATTAGTAGCCGCAAAGCAACACTGCATCGGGGTACAGTGCAGGGCTTCCAGAGACGCTGTTTTGCCTCAGGCAGATCGATGCACACCAGGGCATCGTTGGCAAAGCCGCGTGGCATCATTCGGGACTGACAAAGAGCCGAAAGGCACATGAGGTCACATGCACATCACTGCATTGCTCATCGATAGAAACCCCGCCTAACCCAAAGACTGGTGGCAGTGAGCGGCTTCGCCTGGAGCTCGAGCAGCTCCTTGAGATTGAGAGCGTCTATAGAATGCCAGACAATGCCAAACAGCTCGAGCCGTCCTCCGTTAGAAGAGCCACCTGTTACAAGCGCGGACAGGATCGCAAGCGCAGAAATGGCACCACGGGAAATCTATCTACTGAGCACATCTTCGGCGCGAGCACAACAGCAGTAGTCGGGTTGCTGACTTTTGGCTAAAGCCCAAAGTCGCGAGACCAGTTTAGAGAATGTTGCGAAGCCTGCTGAAGCCTGTAGAAATGGCAACACGACGGACATAATGAGACTCAGTCGCATCTTCGGCGAGGACAAGGCATCGCCGTTGTTGTCGTTCGAGCACTGCTTGCAGGTGAGCCTTTGCGAGGCTGACTGAGGGCATCAGGGAATGCGCAAAGCACCCCACGAGATCATGCATGCCACGCTAAGCTCACAGCACTTCTCTTGGGACTGGCTTCTTCCTTCCACTGGCTCGTCTCGTCAGGGATCTGGGGCTCTTCTGTCTCAACCTGGCATCTCGAGAAACGTGGCCACTGACAATTCTCAGGTCCATGCCATGGTAGCCTGCGGCTGTGCGTCGCACTGTACACCTTGGTCCTGGCACGAACAGGTAGCAAGCGCCACGACGTTTCGTGTGGGTCTCCCTTGGCCTTGGTTTCAGACCGGGCGACAGCGCCGGCGCCTCACAGCTCTGCATCAAAGAAGGAGCTCTCGACCCTGTGAAATGAAAGAGGAGCAAGGAATGCCACGAAGCAATAGAAGTAGCATTAATCAATCGCTGCTCTCGCAGCTGCTTGCCGCTCTTTCTCAACCCTCGCCTGTGACGATGGATTTGGGCCGCTTTTGCTGAATTTCCTGACTTGGCCACGTTCCGATCGTATTGAAACTCTGACAGTATCTGTGGTCCGGGCAGCATGAACATCCGCATCCTCGGCAGCAGCACAGTGCACAAAACTTACTGCCGGTTGCCCCGGCTGTGAAGGATCCTTCCAGGAAGTCTCTCGGTGACGGCATCACCCATGATTTCTGACCGAAGATCCAGTATGCTGTCTGTAGCTGTTTGGGGTTGGACCATTGGGGTTGGACTAGGTCGGCATGCTCTTGAGAGGCCTTTGGCCACAGATACGAAGAACTGAAACCCGGATTTTCTGACGTCGAAACAACAGGCGCGCACAAAACGCAACAGCTTGGGCAGGGACCTCAATCTCATGCCAAACTGTCCTGGCGCAAATTTCTGCAGACCCCCTTGTGGCGAGCGAATTTGACCATGTTGCAGCGTCAACGTTCATCGGGCGTCCTGGCAAAACGCCTCTGCCTCTGGCCCAGCTTCTGGCGAGGTCGGGGCGCCTCCTGTACTTCGTTGCCTGACATCGCAGGCACGGAAGTTGCACTTGGCTTCTTGCCCCAGGTCAGAGGACCTGATGCAAGCACCGTCTGGGCAGGCGAGGCCCGCCAACCTGCAGAAAACACAGCACAAGGTTTTTGTTCAGGTTGCACGTCCAGGCGTCCCGCCAATCTCCAACGGTCTCGGAGGCTCCTGGCGAATCATGTCTTCATCTGCATGGGTTTCCAGCAGAAGCCCGCGAGGGCTGGGTTGGAGGTTGGGTTTCAGCTTATCCGCCAGCAGCCATCTGATGCCTTCGTACTGTGAGACTTTTCGACGGCTGTTCAGAATCCCTCGATTACAGCTGTCTTGCTTGGGAGATGCTGGGGCAGCGTCGGATAGCCTTGTCGTGCATCATCGCGTTCTCCAAGTACTTGATCCGGGCCTGTCAATAACTTCGAAGTATTACCAACGTGCAAAAGCCGGAGAACCGAAGCCTGGTTCACTCGCGAAAAGGCTGCTCAAGGCACCAAGCGGGAGAAACAGAAGCTTTGTGAAGTCTTGGACAAGTCGTTAGACGAGCCTTATGGGGTACACTACGCAGGTGCGACAATCGATATCTCCTGTTCCTTCAGAGGGCATCGCCATGGCTCTTGTTGCAAGATGGTACAGCGGCCGAAGCCCCGAGTCTTCATCGTCTCTCTCGTGGATTCAGATCTTACTTCATGCCCGGCCTGGAGCGAGTGCAGAACGCAGTCCCGCAGCAAGGGTGACAATCCGTCGTGCTGATAGACCTGCGAATGACAGCAGCAGAAACGCTAAGCTCGCTGCAGATGGTTTGGCCTGGAGCATGGAGTCTTCACCATTCCAAGGGAGATCGCCATCTTTGGGCAACTCCAACATATGTGGACTGGACCTGAACTTGTGACAACACTGAAGAACGATGACCTTTTAAATGAAACCATGGAGCCCTTACATCCACACCTCGCTCGACTTGTCCGGTTTGAAGCTGTCTTCAGCTCGTTCAAGGGCGCGTCTGCCTCAAAGCAGGCCGGACCCAAGCCTGTGCACTGTGTAGCCTCTTCAGGACTGCCTTCGCAAGGCACCGGTTTGAAACCGCGTGAACCTGCAGCTGCCAAGAGTCACGGAGAAGCGAGCATGCTGCGAGCGCAGTCGGGTCCAGACCCATTTTTCACTGCCGGCTGGCTGGAAGTATGAGACCAGACAATCAGACCTCAAATTGCGAGGAACGGCTGCCGAAATGCGAGTTCTGCAGGTATCTGGGCACAAAGCTCTTCAATGTAGCGCAGCCTGCTTTTCACAAGACTCTCCAGCATCGCAAAAAAATCTTCCCTGCACACGTTGACACCCATTTTGCCCAAGCGCATGCGGCCTCAACGTGCCAAATACATCGCCGGTGTTTCTTAAGAGCAGGCGACCCTGTGCCGAGAGGAGGACTCTTCACGAAACCATGGTTCCAAATAGAATTCCGTCCAGGCCGCCACCATCCAAATATCATCAATCAACAGCATGCCGCGGACCTGCATGGCAAACATGCTTCCATGTTGTCGCGATGTTCATCCAAGCGACCTCTTTTCCATCGTTTTGGCGCTCTTCGTAAATTATCTGATGCATATCATCCAGCCAGACCTGGTAACAGCCTTGGCCGAGACAGCGTTGGGACGGCGACTGGACAGAAAGACGAGAGTCGAGAGTGCTGAGAAACCGGCTGCCAGGCTGGGAGCTCCAGACTCCCAGCGCTTTCGCGAAGCCGCCCTGCGCAGGCAGCCGCAGGGGTGCGGGGGTGCAGACAAGACGTCCCCGCGCAAGGCCCAAGTTGCCTCCATGAGTCTGACTGGGACATGTGTGACCCAGAAGGATCACTAGGACAGGAATAACTAGATGCTGGTAGAGTTGTGGCCCCTGCAGTCTGTTGCCCTTTTACGGGTGGCGAAAGTTCGGGATGTTCTGTGCATTTCTGGACTGTCAGCTCGAGCCCATGAAGGCTGCGGGAACCTGGAAGCAACGGCGCTGCGAGAGGTGCTGCTGATCACAAGTCATCGGTCCGTAAGTGGAATGTGCCGAACGAATTCTTCCGAGCTTTCAACTCTAATCGCGATGCCTCCGGAAATGGAAGCTGCAGCCGTCTTTGGAACAACTCTTGACTGGTGACACACACAAAACTGCAGTGCCGCAAAGCAGTATTCCACTTTGGCACAGCGGGATGCAGGTTCCCTAGTCGTGCAGGAAAAAAGCACGGAGGCACTTCGGTGAAGCGGCACCGTGCCCGGCAAAGCCTGTGCAGCCGAACGTCTGCATGCTGGTTGCAGATGTGACTGTTTGCCCCGGAAGGCCTCATCTCTTTGCCTTTGTCTTGGTCGTTTTTTCTGCTTGGTTCAGTCGCTTATGTTCCGCCTGCCAGGTGATTCTGACAACAAGAGCTGCAAACAGCCTTTCGCCAGCAGCTTGTGGACAAGAGCAGCTTTGGCCCATCCTTGCCGAGGTCTTCAAACACCTGGCAGGCAGCAAACCAATTCACACACACACACGCACGCAAAAGAAATGAAGACCGAACATGAGAGCAGCCAAAAAAGAAACAGAGAGATGCAAAAACCTAGATTTTAGATGTCTAACGTCCCATAAGGCCGGCCCCCTGCAAAAAGCCAGCTCGCCGACCTCTTCGTCCCCTTCTTCAACGATCTCTGCCCAATTCTTTCGATTGATGTTGTCCTGAGTGAACCATGGAGGTTTCGGATTCGAATCACTGACGTCGATCGTGTGCTTGCAAAATAACTTCTTAGGTGTCGGCGAAGTTTAAAGGCTGCAGAGGCCGTGGGAAGAGTTCATCCTCATCCTTGTCCCGCTCCCGATCACGCGATGGCAAGCTTGAGGCTCTGTGTGATGCACCTGGCGCGTGTCGCGCTTTCTGCTCTCTGGCGGAGCCACGACGGCTGAGCCAGTTCTCTAGGGTGGGTGACGCCGATCGCTGGCGGGAGGGTTGAATCCTGGGTGGGTTCATCTGTGCGACCACCGCGCGCCAGGCTGCGGTTCTTGGGCTGTCTCCCTGACGGAAAGCCGATTCGGGCAAAGCAGGTCTTTCTGCTGACCTTGCTCTGAGAGCTGCAGGTGGCGGCTGCTTCTCGGATGCCTTTCCGAAGCGCTTCGCCAGCCAATCATCCAGCTCCGCATCCTTGTCTCCTGGCACAGGGTAGTCCTGCTCTGCGGTCCAGAGCCCTGCATTCCTGCAGGCCCAGCCAGCTGCGGCTGCCATCTCCACACGTTGCCTTGAAGCATTGGCGACCATGTTGAAAACGTTTTGACCAAAGCTCTTGGCAAGGCGTGTCCACATCACAGCTGCTGCGGAATGAAGCAAGCAGATGCCTTCAGTTGCATGCACTAAGGCCTGCTGTACCAGGGGCCGTTGTCCCCAGATCTCTGGACTGTTTTCGAGTCTGGCTGCTTCATCCTTGAAGGACACGGTTGTCAGGCCACACCAGTCTAGAAAATGGCAGGCATTCACCATGCCCTTCTTCTCCAGTGCCTCATATGCCCATTGAGCGTCAATCACTCCGTTCAAGTTGATGCCAAATTTGTGGGCAAAGACCGTGGCATGCGTCGTAGCATCTGTCGTGATTTTGGAGGAGTTTGCGTTGGTAAAGAATGGCACTAAGCTGTACAACTGCTCACCCAGTTGCGTTACATCGAACATGAAAACTTGGAGCCCGTTCGTATTGTCGCTGAAAGCCACGACCAACAGGCACAGCTTGCCAGCAGCGGCTCTCAAATTCCAGCCGTGGCAATCCATTGCGATCATGGCACCCTGCGGCAAATGGTTTAGCCGACTTGCTGCTTGCTGCAGGTTCATCTGGTCAGCTATGAGGTAGACTGCTGCAGACTGGCCGTCAGGAAGCCGGTGCTGCCATTGGCCTGACATCTGCACTGCATTTGGAACGGGAGGCCGCTTTTGTGGCCGTGGCCCGAAAGGCTTGGCCCGCCTTGAGAACCCTGATGGCGGATCAGTCGAGTCTCCTCTCTCTCTCGATGTCCTGCGCTCTGCGGAAGTTCTTCTTTCCGCTGAGGTTCTTCTCTCTGCAGATGTCCGCCGCTCAACAGACTGCCTGGGCGGAGGCGACCTCCCCTCAGCCTCAAAGCGTCTCTCCAGGGAGTCGCGCCTCTTGGCCGCCTGCTCCGGGTCAATGAAGGAGGGCCGCCAGGCATCTTTCGAACTGCTGCGCTCGGAGAAGAAAGGCCCCGGCCGGGCGGGACCGCTTGGACCCCCGGCCCCCCCGGGCCCCTCGAAGCCATTGGGACTGGAAAAACCCCGGCGGCCTCGAGGAGGCGAACGGCCACGAGCTGAAGAGCCCTTTCCACCAAAGTCTCCCTTGTCACCTCCTTTTCCCATTCCCTTGTCCCCCTTAATGCCCTTCTGGTTGTTTTGGCCATTCTGAGGCATCATGCCTGGAATCTGACTGAAGAGTGCGTTGGGATTCAATTGTCCACTCTGCACCTGCGCTGCATCCACATAGGCAACTGCCACCGCACCGGTCGACTGCATCTGATGCCACTGGCTCGCAGGAACGATACAGGGCATGTAAGACATGCCGGGCTGCATTTGCGCATTGGGGTTGATCATCACCCCTCCGGGACCTGGGCCTCCTGGACCGCCTGGGCCCCCTGGCCTTGGGCCTCCTGGACCTCCTGGGCCTGGTCCAGGACCGCCTTGGTTTGGGCCTGGGCCACATTGACCACCGCTGGCGGGGCCACCTGGGCCACCACCTGGGCCACCGCCTGGGCCACCGCCTGGGCCACCGCCTGGGCCGCCCGGGCCACCTGGACCTCCGGAACATGAGCCGGGAGCGCCGCTCTGGTTACCAGGTGGCATCATTCCCCCGAACATCATGACCGGGCGCATCATCGGAACTGGTTGCATCGGCGGCATTTGTGCAATGGACACAAAGCTACTTCGCCGCACCTAGTTTTCGCACATCGAACGAGCCCTCAGGGGTCTCGATGGCGAATGTCTAGCGGCACGCAAGGGAGCGCCGCAGTCGCGAGCCGACAAGATGTAACAGTTTGTCACACACACTCACGATGCACCTTCACCCTCACTCACTCACTCACAGGCTCTGAGGCGTCCAAACTGTCCATGTCTTGCAGTGACACCGACCCGGTCTTGTGAACATTCAACAAGAGAAAGTGTGAATGCACGTGCCCTCACCCGAGATTAGCCAATGCGTCGCTCCAGGAAGAATTGTCTTCCACATTTTCTTTTCGGGGCATGATTGCTTAGCAAAAGCATCCGGTCGAGGAACATGTCGCGATGTTTCTGCGATGAGCAGGAACAATGCCTATAGTGATTCAGATATCGCGCCCACTGCTGCAAGCTCTTTGGGACAAACAAGGCTCGAAGAAGCGGTTCTAGATTCTATATACTACTCAAAACAAGCCGACGTCAGAGCAGTCTAGACACGAACTCACAGCAGGTTCGAACATCGGATGGTGAGTCTCGCAAGTTGATACTGCACTGGAACAACACCCCACTTCCGACAAAAGATACCCGCACCTGTTTCGGTTGAAACAAGTTTCATAACTGAATAACTTGACGTCCATCTGTCCTCGTCGGGGGTCCTTGGGACGCCCCTGCTTGCCGCATCACTATCTAATTTTCCCGCCCGTAGTGGGTTGAACGTGTATCATCCTTTGGAAAATGTGGTGGCACCGTGGAATTCAGCTGCGAAGCACTTCGGCGCTTCCCTGCCTATGAGGACCGATTCGGGTATTCCTGAGTCACGATTGCTCTAGTTACCGAAGAAGTGGCGGGAAACCACCAACAGTCTTGCCGTAATTGCATGGCACGACAACAACAAAAACAAACCAGTTAAGAAATCGGTGCACCCAGCGCCCCACTCTCTCAGCTATCGAAGCTCAGCCGAGCCCTTCATCATTGAAGAGCCCACTGCGCTGCACGGTGTGGGCATGCGCCTCAAGACTTGCTCCCGCAGGAACTCATTCAGTGGTTCTGGCAGACAACTTCTGCAACATAAGCCACAGTGCCGACACGCCTAACTGCAGAGAAATCCGTTTTATATTGCAACTCCGACCAAGCTATACCCGACCTGAAAACAGCTGCATGACATCCACGAAAGCTCCCCTATCTCTTGCGCCTCAACCAGCTTGGCGGAGGCGGCGGCATTCGCCAGCCGCGGAAGGCGATGAAATCTGAGCCAGGCCAACTTGTCTCCGCAACTTGGGCAAGAATTCGGTGCATATGTGCTGTAGTCAAAGTCACTCTTCTGTCCGATCTTCCAGTTGCAGATTCCATTTCGTTGCAGTAGAGCTGGCAATTCACCAGCCCCGAGACTCATCCCAAGCAACTGAACCGATAAGCATGCATGCAGAGGCCCTCACTTCTTGCGGATGCGTCCGGCAAAATCGAAGATGCCATTGTCGTGCCTTCGCGGGGGCTTCAAGCGAGCTCGAGCTGCGGAACGACAAACTTCAGAGGAAGGTGCACTGAACTGACAAACCTGGGAAGTGCGAAGGTGGAAACTGATAGCTGCTGACATACCTTGATTCTAGCTCAAGTTACACCTACTTGTGACAGCTCGTGGTATGGAAGGTCCTTCGGCTCTTCGCCTGAATCCTCAAAGCAGCCAAGGCCGTGGCATGAAAGAGTAGTCCAACCAGATCTGCTCGTGAGGCCACTCGTACTGCGAACAGCACGCTGGCATAGAAACTGCTTCACGAGAGATCTCCCAGAGTGGCCAAGCTGCCTCCAACGGTGACGTTCCTGCCTTCTTCCAATCAGGCACAACCATCACGAGATCCTAGCCAAGTTTTGGAGTGCACAGTTGCGGCAAGTAGTTGCGTGAAGGAGTCAAAGGCACTCCTTACCCATCTTGGGTCCGACCTGCGCAGACCAAATCTGGCTGCCACTGGCACATAAGTTCTTTGACATGCCGCCATGCGCCGCCTTCGTGTTCATGAATGCACGGATCCTTGGAAATAAACCTGATCGCAGCCACACACGACTCGAATCATAAAATTCGCTGTAGACTGTAGACACAACACGAACTTGTGCCGCCAAGCTTCGCTCGTCGAGAAGATGATGTGGATTCTCCATTCCCTCTGCCTCTGCTTGAGCTGCACACGGGAAACTCGCAAAGCCTTAAACAGTATTAAACAAAGTTCTCTCCGTTGGCGGCATTTGGCAGCCTTGCGGAAGCTGGCAAATTCGCCCTTCTTCCGCCTCTCCTGTCGAAGCTCAGGCTTTTCTTTGCCGTCGACGCGACGGTGTCCAGAAGAACAGGAAAAATAAAGCACATTGACCCCCGACGCAATCTCCCGGACCTTTGCGTTGATCGAGAATTGTGTGTCGTACTTCAAACAATGGTTGACTTGAGTCACGGTTTGTTATGACCAAAGCGCCTCTCGCCAGGGTTCCACAAAGTGGAAACATCGGTAACGCTGTTTCTCCGAGTTGTTTCGGAAACCCATTGGACATCAGACTGGCGTGGTTGTTGAAGTAAATTTAAGACAGCACTAGCTGTTGCCGCCCACACTCTCCCACGGACGGCCCCCTGGGCGTTATTGCCGCCCTTCGAACGTAGCCAAGGCTCAAGGAGCTGAAAAGAAGGCAGGTGGGGAAGCAAGCGGTCGAGACGAGGAGTCGAGGAAAGCCGGAACAGCAAGGGCGTTGTGGGCCGAGAGGCCAGAGCTTAGGACGGAGACCGACCATGACCCATGACAGTCCGGTCCCTCTTGCGTTGCCTTGCGTTGCGTTCCGTCGCATCGCTTCGCTTGGCTTTGCTTGCTTGCTGGGCGTGGCTCGAGACCCCTTCGTCCGGGTAGGCGCGAAACAAGTTCCCAGGAAAAGACCCAAACATAGCAGCCCTTGTTCCACATGACAATGATTGAGACTTGACTGGGACACTTTGCTGGAGTCGACACCCACTCGCACGGGAGCTGCGATTGTCCCTGCGCATTGCCGGGGCAGAGGTCCGTGGGGCAGCAGCAGCGAGTCTTCTATGGACAATTCACACACAGCAGCTCCTCCTCTCCTCTTTCTCTCTCTCCCTCCCCATCTGCACCCCAGGAAAGCAAGCACGGAGCAGGTTTGAGATTCGAAAAGCAGGCACATCGCGGAAAAAAGAGTGGCTGGCGGGCTCAGCAAAGGAGCCCTTTTCCCGCCGTTGCACTTGAGACTCGATGAATTTCGATGATGTTCGATGTCACGTGGAAGGCAAGGCGGGGACGGAGAGAGCTGGGAGCAAGCAGAGCCAACCCTCTGACAAAGCCACAAGGCTCCGTGAAGCACCGATGGGCTCTGAAGGATCCACCTTTTTTGACGAAATGACTCAGACACGTCCTCGTAGTCTGCGACCTTTCGCGGGTCTCGGCCTGGTGAGAGTGATGGAAAGCAGAGACGAGTTCGAAAATTGCCACCGAGGCCGCTGCGAGTGGAGAGATGCAACAAGGATCCCTGTCCAATCTCAAACTGATAGAGAGCCTGCGCAAGAGACAATGAACGCAGCCAACAGTCGCGAAGATGAAGTACATCCGGATATGTTTACTCAGGCAGCCATGGTTGGTTTAAGCAGCTGCACCTTGCTGTTGTCCTCAAGGACGCCGGCTGGCCTGGCTGGAACAACGGAAGTTGCCAAGGTTGATTTGCCATCCGAGACTGAGTATCCACGACCAGACTTCGACTTGCCGCTCTCGTCTTCTGACTGAAGCTGACCGGTCTTTTAAGACAAGCAAGCCAGGCCCGTAGAAAAGCTTCTGATGTGGAATGGGAATACCAGTGGCCGCCTCCACTAAACTCTTGAAGTTCGACCTGCACCAAGCGCTCCGTTCTGCGACAAAAGCGTCTTCCAACAGCTCACTCATCAAGGCCCCGGCTCAACCCTATCGCCTTCGATAATAACAGTCGAGCTTGCACAGGGGCTCATCTGCAACGGCAAACACACGTTGCAAGATGTTTGATGCTGTTCGGTGGCAAACTTCTAAATTTTCCTGGCAAGCACCGAACCTGTGATGCCGAGATCGCAGAAAGTTTGGCAGCGCTCTGAATTTGCTCCTGGGCAAGTCAGGTAGCAACAAAACAGGGCTCAGAAGAATTACTCTATGAACCCTTCCCCAAGTCAGTCCTGCTCTGTGGACGGCATTGTTGCAGATGCCTTCTCATCGCATGTTTCTTGCAGCTAAACCGTACTGGAGATGAGGCCATAGACCACCGCCTCCGGCACCGTGCCTGGAAGTTCAGCTGCCTGCGCAAGCGAGACCCGAAAGCATGCACTCTGCCATCACTGTCGAACTCCCTGCCTCCCGCTCGGCACAGAGCTGGCCATTTCGCCGAGCAAGCAAGGACCGTAACTGCAAAGGAGATAGTGTGAAAGAAGCGAGTGAGATCCAGAGCAAAACGACAAGCCGCTCTATTCTGTACTGAAAAACCAACTTGCACATTCTGGGCTCACGGGTGTGGCTCGGCCGTCGTCTGCCAGGAGTTCCTGCATCGCAGGGTCTTTAGAAAGGCCTTTCCGCAGCCTCAACGTCTGGCCTGTGGCTCTTCGCGCGGCCCCAGAGGAAGATGCGGCGGTACCTCCGGCAGTGACACACGCAAGTTGGCCCCAGATGCAACAGCGGGTGGGCACGAAGAAAGCCAGCCTTCCTTTCGGAACTCGGACCCAGATTCGAATCTGGCAAAGCACTTGCTTTGCTCGGGCTTTACGACGTTTCAAGGCTTCGGGCTGCGCCGCTGCGCCTTGTCGTCCGGAGCGGCTCCATGGCGTCTCCCGCTGAGACGAACCGGGACGGGATCCTTTCGAAGCCGCTGAGACATTGACATACTAATGCTATGCTCTGGTCACTGGCGATGCAGCGGTTGCCGCCTCTCGCTGTAGCAGGTCTTCCCGAATTTTCACGCCCCAGCCTTCAGCCATTCTGGAGATGTGCGCCATCCGCTTCTGTGACACCAAAGCTGAGCAGTCGCACTACCTCTCCCAGGTTTGCCGGACCTTGACTCTCACCGGCGCCACTTTCTGACTAGCAAAGTGAGGCTTCCTGGGATGCCGACCCTTTGGAGTTCAAAGACATCTGGGTCGTGGAAGCCCTGAGCATCCCCAGCCCAGGCTTCCAGGCTTCGACATGAGGACTCGGGTCCCGACCCGGGCGAGCGCGACTGGCTGTGCGCCATCAAGACCTTGGCCTTCTTCGCCTGAGGCATTCGGAGCCACACGTGGTCTTGCAAGACGAAGTGACAGAGGGAGGCACGAGATCCGGTAGGTGTGGAAGTGCTAGATTCGTGTGGTCCTTCAAAGCTGAAGTCATGCCACAAGTGTTTTTTTGTTCCGGGGTGCAATGCGTCCAGGCCGGCTAGCAGCTAGTCAGTCCCATGCCGGTCGGTGAGGCTAAGCCCGAACTGAGGACCTATACATCGTCGTCCAAGAGAACGGCCCTGCCTGTATCTGTACACATGTGGATTTCCAAAAGCTTGGATGTCTTTGCCGAAAGGCGTACCATCTCGGCCTCAATCTCGGTCGCACAAGCAACTGCGTCGTACCACGAAGTCCGTTCAGCGCCCAAGAGGCGCAGCCTGCGGTGCACGTTGGCACAATCATCCGCCTTCTGATTAAGCTGTCGGCACACAGAAGCCTGTAGTGGCGAAGGAGGGGCCCAAGAAGGACGTTCCCATGGCTAGGCACCCAAACAACGCGCCAGTCAACTCCTCGTCGCCCCGCTTGCTGGGCACGAGCCGCAAGCAAACAATGTCCAGAACTGGCAGGCCGCTCAATTGCCTGAAGTGCAGCCTCGCAGTCAACCAGAATCGTGGCCCGTCGTGGCGGGCACGGCGAGGTGGCCAGGGCCTCAAGAAGGACGGGGCGGGTCTTGCGCAGTGTGCCGTCAGGCGGCTGCATGGCAACAGGTCGGGGTCAGGGCCTACAACCCAAAGGGGCCAAGGGATCTGAGCAACCTGGGGCGAGGATAATATGGTTTGGTTTCCAGGGCACTCTGGGGGCAAAGGACTATACCCCGACACTAGGGACGGGGCAGGTCTTGCGCAGTGTGCCGTCGCAGTCTGGTCATCGTGGTACTCGGAAAATTCGGGCACTCCTTGCCGGGAGGGGTCGGGGCCTAGACCCCTAGAGGTGGGGGAACCCTCGGCGGCTGCACGTGGAGATGTCCCATAATCGGGCTCAAAATGAACCCGCTCTCATACGCAGCTGCATGCGGTTGTAGTGAAAACGCCAGCCTCCGCTAGAGGGAGCCATGTCGTAAGGAGAAATTGGCCCACCTCCGGGGTGAGGTGGTTTCCAGCTCAGCTAACGTGGAAGCTTCCTCCCTTGAGCCCATGCCACAAGTGCTGCGGCCGCGCCTGTTTTTCCAGCATTGGCAGATGTGCAGAGGCCCTTGCGCGTTCGTCTTCTGCTACGGGCACGGGAAGCCGCGTTAGCTGCAGCTCTGACTAAAGAAGATAACGAATTCACAGCCGCTTCAGAACAAGCTGCTGGTCGCGCTCACCGTTGCGCCGCCATCTGCCGTTGCATTTCATAAGCCTCTGATTTGTCGAACGACTCCAAGGAAGAGTCGAAAGGCCCAGGAATTTTTCTTCGGCACATTCACAAGTCTATAAACAAGCCTAAGGCCACGGCCATGCCGGCAAAATTCCCCGCACTGGCTTCAACGTCGGACACATTCCGATCCTCTCCGGGCGAGCCTTCGGCCACAGAGACACGATGGGGATACGTCGTGTCGCTAGAGCGCACCAGGTGCATCCCTTGATCGCCAGCTACTCCCACCTAGGCGTATGGCGCACCGGTCAGCAAGCTCGATGACCCTCGCACGACAATCAATTGAACTTACATTCGTGCTTTTGCTTTTGTGACGACAACAACGTCTTTTTCAGAATTGGCCTCAGGATGTTCATGGCGCGCTTTTTCTCCTCGGCAGGTGCACATCGGAATTCCGTCTGCACCCTCGATGAAGCCCCAATCTTAGGACGCGGCAGCATACTCCGCAAGGCTGCACTTGTTGGCAGGCAGCTCCCCTGTTCTTTCTCAGGCGCATGAGAAAATCTAGTCAATTACAGCTACCCACCAGGTGGGTCCCACCTTAAACGGTCAGAGCAGATTGAGTTCTCCCCCAGGGCTCTCGGAGGCTGCCTCTCCTAGCTTAAAGGCTAGGTCCCAGAGTTCGTATGTCAGCCACGGCCTCGCTTCCAGGATGATTTTCTTATACGGGTTCAGATACGTTTGAACGAGACTTGGGAATGCGGGTTCCAATACCAGTTAGGGTCCCAATACGATCACAGCAGGATCTTGAAACCCTGGATGATAGGTTTGGGAAGACGCAGTGCACTGGAAGATAGGAGAGACTTGTAGCCGAATATTCTGTGGTATTCCCTGCGCCGTTCTCAAAAATTTGCATAATGGAGAGAATAAAGGCTGGAACCGAGGTCGGAATGAGGGTCCGTAAGGGCTGTAATCGGAAATAGAATAGTTGGCATACGGGTCGGAATGGGGGTGCCCATTGACCTCGTATTCGAACCGTATCTACACCCCTACTGGAGACGTTGTCACCCTATCAACACCTGCATCAAGAATCCTATCTGGTTCGTATTCGAAAGTCGATTCAAACCGCATTCGGAACCAGATCAAGGCCATACATATCGATCTTCGATCGCATCCCTGGATCGTATCCAAAGCGTGTTCAAGCCGCTCTAGGCAAGAATCCCTCCCCAAGCAACGTATGTGGTGCTTAAGTCACACCATCTGCTTGTCGCAAAGCCAGGATCGCCGGGAGGGACTGAACATGATGAGTGTTGTCAGTTTGTCGTGTCGTGTGATCTCATCCTGTGCTGCATTGTCCTGCCTTCAGCACTGTGGCGACTGCTCAAATCCATCGCTCAGATGAAGGGAGCGCGTGAACCGCACCCAACGTCCCAGCCCGCCTTGTCCAGCATCCGTGTCCCAGGCAAAACAGCCACCCAGTCCCAACCACTCCATTCCAACAACCAGGCCTGTCAGGTGACGTCACGTCACCGCACGACAAGCATTCGGCTCCGGTGCCTGCGTCGTCTTTGAGCTCGCGCTCAGAGATTGGAACCTCTTGAGGCGTCTGCAGACCTGCCTACAGGAGCGAGCAGGCTCGGCCACTGATGACTGGATGCATAATTCAGTTTGCCTGAGGCGCTGACAGAATCCACCGCGGCTCGGAACGACATGGCATCATCGTTCTGGCACGCAGGCCAACATGCTGCATTGTGCTGCTGTACCCACGAAAAAACAAGGCTGGTGCGCCTCAACGGCCTTACGAAGCGCTTCGAGGACTTCAGACTCCAGGGGAACTAGGACTGCCGCTCGACACGCCTCGTGTCGCAGCCGTGGCCGTGTATTCCGGATTCGGCCATGACATCTTACGGGTTCAATGTGCTGGCCTGGTCAGGAGCTGCGGCCGTCGCTCTACCTGAAATCGACCACCCAGCAAGATGTCATCTGCTCAGCCACGAATACCGACATTTAGTTTATCTCTCGCCTCGCAGTGTGCCAGAAGACCTGGCCGGTGCTGCTCCATGCCGTAAGACGAGCTCGTCGGACGCTAGAAGAACCTCCAAGCAGTGGAAAAACGCGGAAAACTCTCCCACCCTGTCGTCCGACTGGGGGGGCACTGTGCCTCGGAGATAAGGTCTTCATCCCCGAGGACTTCGGACAGGTCGCCGGTCTCGCAGCAAAGCTTCCAAGCCTCGGCTCCGCGGAAACCACCCCCAAGGGTGATCACCGCCCATCCCCTCGCGCCTCTGCATCAATGTCAACTTGGTCGGGATGAGCCTGACATAGTCATGGGGCATCATAGTGCCATGGGAGGTCCCAACCCCAGAACAGTCGTGCACCAGCCTGGTTGTAGCTTTTGACTACGAAAGCTTTCAGGCGCTCACAAGGTGACGACAGCCAACCTTTGGGCAGGGTCACCTCAACGAGGCTTCATCAGCTCGACTCCGCTGTCAACTACCACATGGCCGCCTGCTTGCGCCAAGCGTGGCTCTCGTAGCCTGGCCAGTGTCATCAATTTCTGGGTCCCGCTTGCTCAAGGCACCCAAGTCCCAGAAGTTGGGGAGGCCTTCGCCCTCCTCCAGGACCGTAGAAACCAGCACCTCGCCGGCACAACATCTGCCGCAATGTCAACCAAACTTTCAAAACTTTAGTCTCCTTGGGGCACCTTCATGATGATGGGCCGCTGAGGCCGTCCATGTGTGGGCCGCCGGACCGAGTGAAGGCTTGTATCTTCAGCATGCACTTATCCTCTACACCACATCTGCACAAGAAGAGTGATTCAAAAGCCATGTCCCCAAGTTGGTGCATGATCAGTCGCTCGCGTGTCCCCTATCATGGTTTGCGGGTTCAGGCAGCACCATCAGCAGCGTGCTTTGATTACTTGCATATCTGCGGACTGTCCAAAATGCCGGTCGAGACGTTGACGACACAATCGCCGCCTGATCTAAACAGACTCTCCACCAGCATGGATAGGCCGATTGGGCACTCCTTTGGAGGTGGCAGGATACCGTTGAAGGAATCCAACGACGTGTCCCTCCTGAGTGTGCCATGGCATTGGTAGAGTATGGAAGGCCCTAGGCCCTGGGAGTCCGAGCTCAAGACCAAAAGCTGCTGGACCATGCTATGTCCCGACGTCCAACCTGCACATGGCTCTTTCTCCGAGAAGAACCGGTACTGCCCAGACAAGCACTAAACCGGCCAAGGGTGCATCGAAGCGATTCCCTGCCAGTGACACGGTTGACACAAATTCATGGTGCCGGTCCACCCGGAAATCCTGTGTCTCGATTCTGCACAAGAACCACGTCGAGCTGATGCACGCATATTGGGCAGCTTCCACGTCCTCAGGCTTGGCCACCATGCAGCCGCAGCGCAGACTACCGAATGTGGCTTACGCCGGAGGCCGACCTAACTGGCAAAATCTATCACAACTTTCAGGAGTGATATGCATGTGAGTCTGGCAAGGAGGCACATGGCTAAATCTACAGATTGCTCTCCTCGTCGTAGACTCGTCATGTGATCCAAGCAGCTCCCACTTTGAGATGCACCATGACATGAAATGCAGAGCCGCTTCTGGTGCAACATGCATCCGCCTTGAGCCCAGCCAGGCCCGGCGGACATTGTACGCACAAGACTTTCCCTCGGCGTTTACGTTGGCCTGGACGCGAAGCTGGAGACAGGACAGACTCAGGACAGACTAAGTTAAGTGCTCTACACGACAATCACAACAACAAGTTATGTGCTCTTGCGGCTGATGGTTACAAGTTGCGAACTCGTGTTAAAGATCAGTGTGCAAAGTTTGCAACGGACTGCACGTTGACCGAAAGTAAGCTCCTGCTGCTTCTCATGTTAAGCTTCGCCATGGATGCCGGAACCCCCCTGGACCAATTCCTACACACATACCAACAAACCCCAAGGTCCGACCTCTAGACCTCCGATTCTCGAACCAGTGCCTGCGACTCGACAACACTTGCACGCATGCAAATCGAACAAGCATGACACGAGCAGGTCAAAAACCCACGCTCTCTCCCTCAACGGAAGAAAGACCATGCAACTCATCCTGCAACACATGCTGCGAGCTTCAATAGATTCGATGATAAATATATTAGAACCGCCGACTGCTGTAAGGACGTGTCACAAGTCTCTGATATTGGCCCGCACAGAAAAGCACGGAATCTGTCTTGACTTTTGCTCCGGAGGATCAAGGCGTGATTGACGACCTGGCACACCACTGTCAGACTGTACACCACTCCATCGGAAGCCAAGAAGGCAGGCCTTTCTTCGAGCACTCCCGAAAGCAGCAGCTCGCTTGGTCGGGGTAACATATTTGTCCAGGCCTGGGGCACAATGCGTCCAAAGACACTGGCGAGCAAATATAATATGACATGCTACGAAAACTACCATGATCACATGACTACTCTTGCTGGTAGGATGACAGCCTTAATTCAAGGTCTCATGCTTGCCTGCGGCTCTTGCTGCGGAGCATAGCCGTGCCCAGCACTTGATTGACCAAATGCCTGGCCAGCACCCACAGACACATACACATGAGACAGCCACAAGACCGAGAGAAAGAGAGACAGACAGAGACGCATGCTGCCCGTTGCAAGGTATGCTTGCGACTCGGAGGGCAGACCGGATCCGAAGCGTTCACAGCGGCTTAGCCTTCTCGGATCGCCCGAACGTGCCCGAACCGGCGACCCTTGTTTTGCAGCAAGTGGGTCTCTGTGAGATAGCAGAATGTCTCCCCTTCAGATCTTGGAGCTGATGCTGATGCGGCCGATCTGCCCACGAAAACAATACAAATCCCGGAGCACGGGGTCGTTGAAAGGCTGCTTAGCTGCTTGCAAACCACGCTGTAGGACGGTGGGACGCATCAGATGATAACGCGTCCGGATCCGGCAGAGCTAGCTTCATCCTGCAGATTACAAAAATCGGGCGGGGACGAATACCATCAGAAGTACATGGATCGCGTAGCCAGCAGTTCTGCTAGTGTAGAACAGCGGTGGATTTCGGATTCAGCACACGATCATCCCGCTCTGGTTGAAACAGCACCGTTCCAGGAGTGTCCAGACAAGGAAGGCCGCTGAAGCTCGGCACTGCACAGCTCGATACGGGTCGAGAAGTCAAGTACCGAGTCAAGCAAGGGCCTCCTCAAACATCCTGATCCGGTTTAGCAAATTGAGGCTGCCGTCTAAACAGGCGCCGAATGAAATACTGACCCGGCTGGGCCGAGCATGCAGCGTAGAGGTCTCGTGCCTGCGCGGTCGCCAGAGCCCCCTGAATCTTTGCAACTTCTAAGGATTTGAAGTCAGATTTTCCTACTCATAATTATCCCATGTATCAAGCACTTCGACTTTGGGCCAAGCTGGGAAAACGGAGAGCCAGCACATCGGAATGTCAGCTCTGAAAACATCGGCAGAAATCAGGTCTGTGCCACCAAAGTACAGTCCTGGTCTTCGCCATCTGGTCAGACCCTACTACGAGACTATCACTACTCGGGAACTTGCGCAGTCGATGACTGCGTCGGCATGGGTCCTGCGCCAGGGCCACACGGGGAGCTGCTCCAGGAGATGCTAAGGCAACTTGACGAGCCTCAATCAGGCATCCACGCTCTCGCGACCTTACAGGCTGCGGCATGAAAGCTGCCACAAGCCGTGCTTGCAAGAAACAGATGATGCTCGTCACCTTCTGAGAAACACAGGTCTCTTAGAGGATGGCTCTTGATGTCAGCAAGCATTCCTGGCGTGCATGAAGGAGCCGTTGAGCTGCTCGCATCGGTTCGTGCCGCCCGGCCGCCCAGCCTGAAACCACCTCTTGAGGCGATGGTGCAGCTTTTGCATCATCCTGCAAAGGCATATCTACTTGCACACACGGCCCGCTCGGTGCCGGGAAAGATTGGGAAAAGTGGGGCCTCAACAGCATCCTTCACAGCCTGCGAGGCGACATCAGAGACGACCTTGAGCAGGAAGACCTCGACAGAGCGGAGCGGCCGCCGCTCAGCCGAGAGCCGAGCGGAGAGCGGAGCTCTCAGAGGCGGAGGCGGTCACTGCGAGCCCAGCTGCATAGACCTCTCAGCCAAACGATGCGAGGAGACTTTTCGCAGGACGCGTGGCAGCTGAAGGCGCTTCAGACTCTTAGGCAAACGCATACCACGGCTGGCTAGCACCCTCCGTGGTGAGTTCACGTGCTGTCGTGGCCGCGTAGACGAGCCCAATGGTGCCTCTCAAGTTTGTTGCGCACGCACACACACACAATGGACCAAAAAAGAGAATCCAAGGTATGCGGACCTGGCGCGAATCCCAAAGCCGTTGCCAAGATGAAGTCTCCGAAACCGACTTTGCTCAGACCGTAGACCTGTTAGACTATTGAGAAGCGGGTGCTTGCCGGAGTGTTTAGTTCTGCCACAAGACAGGCATGACAGGCTCCAGGCATAGTTGGACAAAGCAAAAGGGAGAAGCGGCGACAAGCGCCTGCCGCTGTTCAAGGAAGAGTTGCACTTGGGCCTGAGACCCCCGCAGCTGTGAGCAACTGCAGCCGAGGTGCAACAGCAGAATGATTTTGAAGCCTTCTCGCCTGAGATTCGACTTGCCAGATGTCCCTGTAATTACCCTCTTTACAGTGTAGCTGCCGTTGCAAAACCCTTCGCGTCAGCTTCAAGCAGCTGCGCCCTCTGTTCCGTTGAGCCACCACAACTGTGTCAAGCCTTTTTGTACGAAAGCAGCCGGTTGCGACATACACCTGCTGGAGTCTGCTACAGCTAACATCACTGCTGCTGACAGGTGCAACCGCGCTCTAAATCTACGATTTCAATTGTTCTTGTCTGCTCAGAGCTGCAGGCCTTCACGCTGGCCGCAGAACGGCCATTCGACCAAGCTTGCAGGAGCTTGCTTGCCATGACGAAAACGCTAAGTAGTCAATAGCTATGCCCGTTCTGACAGACCAGCTAAAAAGTCGTGGATCCATTCAATGGAGCCACAGAAAGATAGAGATGCAAAGCCCATGGGCCGAGAGCTTGTTCGTGTCTCAATCATCATAAGGAGCACACCTGGGATGCACGACCAGATATGACGGAGCAACAGGGAGCGAGATTCAACATGCTTGAACGAGTCATCAACGCATACAGGAAGGGCACGTTTCAGCTGCTCGGTACAGCGTGTCCGCCAAGACCTACAGTCGAGTGTCATGCTGGCGTCTGCAATTGAGCCAGCAGCATCACAGAACACAGCTGGCAAATGTGCACACCTCTGGTGCCAAAGCCTGAAGGGGACTACACGAACAGCGCACAACTCTGGCATGTGGTGCAGCACTGGCTTAGTACATCGAAAGCATCCAGGCCTGGCAGGTGCGAAGTATCCTACCAGGTGCAGACACCTTTCATCGGTACGGCTGATGTCCGTCTGAATGCAACATGTTCTGAGCCCACTACTTCAGCGGCCATCTCCGCGCATGATTTGCAGTCTATGAATGCCTAGGAGTTCAAGCAGAACTGCGCACAAAGCATGTGCAGCTCACGAGGCCCGAGTGTGTTTTCCCAGGCTCAGAGCAGCACCCGTGCATCTTGCGGCACAACTTGCAGCTCATCGAGTACGAGTTCTGCGCCTCAGGAGAACACGATTGACGCGGACTCTAGCTTCAAAGAGAAACCCTGCCTGACACCGGGAAGATGTCCATGAATGCCTGCACACACGTGCACAACCCCGCTTTGCTGAGAGCCCTGGTGCACGGGTCAACAGGCGTTCGTTCCGATCTTCACAGAGATATGCACAGATTGCGCAGGCATGCCTGGCACCAGGGACTGACCTTGGACGTCGGGTTGCCGAAGGGATCCACCAAGCCGCCACCGACATGAACCCAGCCGGCAATGCCTCACCGGCCCACAAAAAACATATGCCCTGTGTTCGGCAGAGCTTCGGACACCAGCCCAGCCTCCGAGGATGCTCTTTAGTTGAGAGCTGTTGACCTGCCAGCAGATAACAGAAAAAATCAAGACCATGCAGCACAGGCTCCTGGTGTTTTTCAGCCCGCGCCGTTCCACAACGCCCCCACCACACCGCCAGCACCCAAATCCTGTTCGGTCAAATCCCATCGACCTCCCGGCATCTCCCCGCTTCCTCAGCTCCAACACTGCTATGAAAACTCATTTAGGTCGTGGGGCTAACGCTGCTGTGCCAGTGCTCAAGCTGCAGGAACTGGCTTGCAGTGGATCTATGCCCAGCCGAGGCTAGGCCCTAGCTAGGCACAAGCAGACATGAAGCTTCCATCGTGAGGCCTTGCAGCGCAGGCCGACCTTTTCGGGCTCCGTCAGCATGTCTTGACAGAACCTGCACTGACGTGCCTACAGTGAAGCAACTACTGTATCCCGGCGGCATTCGTGCCGACCTGCCAGATCGGCCACCCACCGTGCAAAAGACAAGGAACGTATAGGGCAGGTTGGGTAGATTGCCAGCCTGGAGGCTTGCAGCCTTATGCAACGCTCCAAGGAGCCAAAGTCATTGGGCTGCGACCATCTTCTGAAGGAACTCTTCCTGATGGCCATTAAATGCCATTAAAAGAAAGGAGAAGTCACGCCCAGAACAGTGTCACCGGCCTTTGTGATGGTCGGGCAAGTTGGGGAAGAAATTGTCGACACCTCCACGGACAAACTGTGACGTAAATGACATGCGTGCTGTTTGTCAGTTGGCACAAACCTTTCGGCACAGAAGGCATGCTTTGCAGACGCCCGACGTGTGCACAATACCCCTTCGCATTGATCTAAGCGGCTCTCGCAAAATGCGGCACTCCAGCCCACTAAGTTCATGCCTGGCGCTCTTCAGCTGTACGCACGTCCACGAAGATATAGCCAGCATTCTGGCATGCAGGAGTTTCGCAGGCGTGACTTCGAACTAGTTTGGCAGTACTTCCACACCGATTCTGGGAGAGAGACAGGTGCAGCGACTAGCCGCTGAACTTCCTGCAAAGACATGCCACGACGTCCAGGCTGAAAGCACGAAGAGCCCGAAACCCCAGGGTGGAGCCTCTGCATCAAGGCACAGCACTGAGGGACAGTACCGCAGGCGCACCTGTGAGATCAAACAGCGCACGGTTTTTGGTGATTCATGCGAGCAGGGACACGCCATGCACCTCCCATGCAAGGTTTCGCAATCGATCCAGCCTCCGAAGCGCCACAGTAGAGCAAAGCATCCATTCTCTGACTCATGCGCGCACTTGCGCCGCTCGCTTGGGCCCATGCCGTGCCCTTGAGGCCCGTGTGAGGCTGCGCTGGGGCGAGCTCTCAATCTCGGACCTTGGGATGATGTCGATATCGACGATAGCATCAGGGATGAAATCTCTCTTAATTCATGTCTTCCGTCACCGCCCGGCGGCTGAATCCACCGGAGAGCGGAGAGTGAGAGTTAGGGCGAATTTGGGAGTGGAGAGCGGGCGTGAGAGTGAGCGAGGAAAGTGAGTGAGGTCAGAACTACCAGCAACATCACGCACTGCAAACTCATGACTTGCCACACCTCGAAAGCAAAGCTCAAACGGAAAGCAGTCATCATGCAGCAAAGAACACCAAGGATTCTCCGTTGCACTCTACATCAGTCAGAAAGTTACAGGCAGCAGTGAGCGCCCCACGGTGCGGTGACGCCCAACTCCGGACGATGCACTTCACAACCTGCACAGGAGGATTGTTGAAAAGTGGGCATTGCCTCTTACTGGAAGCTACACTTCGAACCTCGGGTTGGGAAGAACGGAACTAGTTCGAAGGTCCAGCAGTGCACCAGGCGGCAGGGCATTCCTGGAACAGTGCGACTAGCAGCCAGCTGCCCAAAAGACAAGCATGCTTCGCAATTGCGACCCAGGCTTACACCTGAGCTCGGCTGGATGAGCTGGCCCCCCTGCACAAGGCGCTTCAGTTTACAAAACATGCTGTGTTGAACAGAGGTGATGGTTGTGACGACCTACGTGCATCTATCGAGGTGTAGTGGCTGATTTGGGAAATGGCTAGAGCCGAGTGGCATGTCAAAGTGTTCACATCCCACTCCGAAATAATGCGCTTCGGGCCGGACCCTGGAAGCTTTTGAGACTAAAAGACCTCAGCACAGCCCAGTACGGCTTCGACCGAGTGCGACATCGGTGGAGATCGCACTGCAGCGGCCAGAGGTTCCCACTCGAAATCCCCTCGCCAGTGCCCTCCCGCGTGGAAACCCCCCCCCGCTCCTCCCCGTGGACTCATCACGATCGTGAAACTTGATATCCTCCATTGGATTTCGGGTGTCTGTACGCAAGCCGGCACAATCTTCTCCCCCATACGGAAGCTTGCATTTAGGACCGGATTCAGGATTCCATTCTCCTGCCTGCGCAAACCGATGATGTAAAACGGCGCAGTGTTGACAGTCCAAAATGCCACCAAAAAATGCTTCCTGCGTTCGGACCGTCACCCGACCAACTTCTCCCACACGCATCCTAAGCCAGTGCATCCGAGCCAGTAAAGACGCCCCCAGGCTGCGCAAATTGTATCAAGCGTCGTTGCATACGTGGCTACACACCCCCATGCAGTCTCCAGCCTCATGAAGCCAGGCTGCGATTCCACCCTTCAGAAAGTGCAGCTTGTGTGCCACTGCAGAACTTGAAAGCTCCTGTCCAAAGAGCAGGGCACTGGATTCCATATTGCACATACGCAGTCTACAATCGCACAGCTGCCTGGCACCATTCGGCTGATCGGCAGCCAATGCAGCAGTACCTCATGTTCGCTCGAAGCATTTCATTTGTGCCACTTCAAGGTAAAAAGTCACTCAGCAAAGGTGCGCGACGACGAAGGCTGCCTGGCAAGTACAGTGCAACTTCCGTCTGGGGGTCAAGCAAAATATGCAAGCTTGGATTAACACTGTCACAGAGCGCAAGTCGCTTGTTGATGCTTCGTGTGAGAGTTCAGAAGGCCAACTGCCTGTTGCAAGTGCTCCGCAGTGACATGGTATAGCCTGGGGGCATTCGTCCCATGAGTGCTGCCTGCATGGCACTATAGGCCTGCTCCCATCCAGTGCTTCTGGGAAACTGCACTGCGCCAGGCAAAGCACTGATCACTTGTTCGGCTTCCTGGCAAGTCTGCAACAAGCACTGCAAGGACGCTTAAAAGCGGACAAGGACAAGCCGTTTTCAGATCAGATCAACCGTTTCATGCCTTCCTGCTCACCAACCAACCCAATCTCGAACACATAATCCCACTGAGACTGACAGCTACACCTGCACAGGGCACCTCCTGAGTCAGGCCTAGGCCCTAGCTCCAGCTACTCTTACTTATGACAGAATCTCACCCGAACCGACATGAAAAGCTCTCCAACTCTTGGAACTAGTGACTCCAAGTGGCAGTGCGACAGTCGATCAGCAGCATACCGTTGGTGCCTTCTTTGCCTGGTATGCATGCAATGCCTAACCCTGGCCCCGCCCTCGACTTCAGGAGCCAGTCTTGCCCTGCTGCTTTGCAGATTTCCACCGATGACAAGAAAACGTGCCAAATCCCGTCGTGACGATGACGAGGTGCAAAGCTTCTCGATTAGGTCGCCAGCAGACATGCCTCTGGCTTGCCTGAAGCCAGAAAAGTTTTAAGACTGGTTTGCTCCACAGTTTCTGCTTTTGTGCTGGCCTGAAGTCCATCGTCACGTCTGTCGCCAGCTTCAGGAGTCTTGCATGTCTGGCCGAGTCGATCCTGGACCACACAGTGCAGGAACTGCGACGCTGCTACGTTCCTAGGTCCTAGCCATGCCGCATGCCAAACTAAGTCAGTTCCACTGACTCTGAGCTCTGGCTGTCCTTTGGTGCTGCTGTGGAGTCACGTAGTACTGCTTCGGTGCGGCCTTGCAAAGCTTGGTGCGACTCCAGTAGGGGATGCCGATGTCGGGACACGATGTATGCTGCAGCGCAGCGGTCTGAACTTCATGCAGGAGCCGGGGCGAGAGCCTTTGCATAGGTCACAGTTGTGCCCGCTCCTTTCTCCTGCCAACGCTTGAAAGCATGCCGGTTCTCAAAGGCTAAAACGCGCTATCATGCGCGGTCAATAACAATGTCGACACGTGCGTCATGTTAAGTCTGCAATCTCATACGCCAGGCACATGTTGGGAAGCACACCATCGATGGACTACTACAAGAACATTATTTGAACTATTTGGTTACGCGCTAGACCTGGGAAGGAGGGCCACCGAAAATAAAAGAAGCTGTGTGAATGCCTGTTGGATGAACCTCTGGTTCCGCCGAGTTCAACGATCCGCACGGCAACACAAAGTTTCACGAACAGGCATAACAGAACACTGATTGGTTCCCATCACAACGATGCAAAACCCTACAAAGTGCACTCTTGAGCTTGTGTCTACACCTTTCCTAGCATAGCATTTGCATCATCCTCCGCTACGAACTACTTGCACTGGCATGTTACCTGTCGATCTCCTCCAGAAGGAAATCATCTGAGAAGCATCGCAGCAGCTGAGCTGTGCGAAGCTTGGCACATCGCAGGAAATTCCTCGCAAGCGCTTCTGAACTCCACGCCCGTTCAGCCCGATTCACGGTGTTTCAGGGTCTTCTCCAAGGGCTCCTTGTTCTTGTGGATATTCTGTTGCCCAGACTGGAGACGAGCATAGTCCTTGCAAAAGAGGCAGTAGCAGCCTGCTCACGATTGCGTCCCCTGAGCCTGTCCTGTCTGGGGATGTCAACAGGATTGCGGCAATATCACCTAGGGGAGCACAGGGGAGCCGTTGCCTTTTCCCATGTGTAAACTCGATACTCTTCTTCGCGTCTGAGTCCTTGACGCAAGCTTTCTTGCAAGTCCGGTATGTTGGTGAGATCCTCTATGATGTCCAGGGCCTGGAAGAATGGAGACTGCCATGCGAAGCCCATGAAGCCCCAAAGGTGACAAGCTTTCAATCCTCTGCCCTTTGCCTTGCCCCGGAGAATGCCCGTGAGCACCTGGTGAGCTTCGGTTCTACGTCTCTGGCCGTCAGGACCGGATTGGCGGATCGCGCCTGGTCACGGTTCTCCTTCTGTCTGGGGCCAGTAGGTCCATGCTCGGATGGTGGCTTGGGGTTTGCCCCAAGCCAAGGCGAAGACGGCACAGAAACCATAAGAACGCCATCGTCCTGTGCAGCGGCTGAGAGTTGAAGTAGACTGGAAACATGCATTCGGATTTGGGTCCCGTCCTGGCTCCACAAGCTTATGAGGCTGGGATGGAGTTTCAAGACCTGCCAGGCCCACAAGGATCTCCAACATGAAGGTGACCGAAGGTGGTTGAAACAGCTGTCTGGCACCTGCTCGAGCCGCAGGCAATTACCGAGGAGATACTTCTGCGAAGCGGGGCTCAGTCTCGATTCTGCGTCCTCACTGCAGATTACTGCACTGCGCTCTCGCGAACCCCTCAAATGGCCATGACTCTACAGGACGTGCCGGGGACTTGACTGGCAAGCACAGGGGCTTGAAGCCCTCGCATTCCACCATGCGCTGCACCTTCACAAGTGAAGCGGCAAAAGCATGGCCCGCTGGCTGCACGACGGTGCCGTCTAGCGTACTCGGCAGCTGCACTCCTCCAGCAACTTCTTCGAATATCTTGGAATGCCCATGTCGGTCTGACATGGTTTTTGGGAACTTGGCTCAGTGTCGGTGATCGGCAACATGTAGGCAAATCGTACAATCGGTCCAGAGACCTGAACCCGCTTCCGACTCAACTTATCTGCCTTCGACAACCGTCAAGCGAAGCTGTCCACGCGGCTGGCAGCCCCGAAGTATCCTCAACCCCAACGGTCTCAGCTGTTAAACCCCGCCTATGTCAGGACGAGAAACCAAGCAAGGCGTCAGATCCTTGTATAATTGTATACCAAGCTTTATCAAACTGGGCCCATCCCAGCCTATTCGGTGCTGATCACCAAACTTCCAAGCGTCACGGCGTTTCGGGACCGTGCTCTGCTATCTTGCAGAGATGCAGCACAGACCCTGTTGACGGTACAACAAGCTCCGCCACCTTACTCTACCCTGTCATCAACTGATTAACCGATCTCATCGACGTTGACGTTGAACCAACACCTAGCCCAATAGTTGAAGCCGACAACTTTCACCCTTCACGTATGAAGCCTCACCAACCGATGTGACTGCCGATTTCCAAGCTGAAAGGACGGATGAGGCTTTGTCTGACACTGCCTCTGTGGCAATGTCGATGCCAACGGGAGCTGCAATGGGCGGCACCAGTACAGAAGGCGGCACCACGGCAAACATAACTTGAGGCATGTAGCCCGCCATGGCTGCCCATTTCTCAATGAAGGCCGGTCGCTTAAACGATAAACACTCGGCTGCCTTGCTAGATCCGCCCAGATAGAGGTGGGCTGTGGACAAAGGAAGTCGTCGGTCAGGAGTCTGCAAGTGCAGGACGTGGAGATATGTGGAGCATTCATAGACGTGCCGAGTCTCTAGTCACTATCACTACGTACTCCTACACCCAGGGAGCAATTACACTCACACTGCCCTTGCTTCAGCAGGAAACGCTGCAGAGACAGCTTGTCAACATGCTCATGCACTCACAGAATGAAGTGTCGCAGGCAGTCGCAGGTGCATACTTGGAGACAGGCTCTACCGCCTCGGAGAACGGCAATTGCTATAGGCCGAACTGCTTCTGGAGCACACCTCTAGCACCAGTAAAACCTTCTTCAGGTGGGTGCCTTGTTGATGTCTCGGAAGGTTTCGTTCTCCTCCGCAATTTTCTGAATCTGGGGCCTGATGAGGATGGGACAACACTTGAACCACTAGGTGTGTCTTGCAACCCAGCTCACATGTGCCTGAGGAAGGTCCGTGATAGCAAAAATCCAATCGCTGCTGCCGTCGTCCTGCAAAGCATACTTGCGGAACTTGAGTGGAGCTCCATGCCCCTCATGCTGTCGTGAAGCAAGCGGCCAGTCCCTGCGAGAACAGATGTTACCGCACCCACGGGCAAACCTGAATCTTGGCCAAACGTTAGCATGTTACACCAGCACATCTTCTAAGAATCACACCAAATAGGTATCCAGAAGACAGTGTGAGGGGAGCGGCTGGCAACGCCAGACATTCTGCCTTGAAGTGCCAAGACTGAATAGATGTCAGACAACGTGATGTGCGAAGCCGAGGACGCTGCTACCACGTAGATGCCAAAGAAGTAGAAGATCCCGGCAGGACCGAGCCTGCTGACTCGTTGGACGGGAGGTTTAGGGCTTGTGGCCCAAAACGCTGTGCGAAGTGCGTCCAAAGACTTTGCTGGCGTCGTGCTGAGGCGCACACGCGGCGACTTGGTCCGGGACCTGTCTGCTCGGGCGATCTCTGGATGCAGCTGCTTCAAGACTGCGAAGAGTCAGGTCTAGCGATGCAATGCTTCTCGTACACGGCGACAGCAAGGAAGCATAAGAAGAGGCAGTAAAAAGCATGCCTCATGGCCCATGGCGATACAGGATCACTGACTACTCTAAGCTTAGATCCTGCCCGACCGCAAACAAGAACGAACAAGCCGCCTGCTGCATGAGGTCCTGCACACTTGAGAGAGCCTCGGGAACGAGGGGTCATGCCTCTGACGCGGATACCCGGAGAGCAGTGGAGGTCTCGTCGTCTTGCCTCTGGAAGTGCAGCAGATCGGACCTGGGGCCTCAGCCAAGGTTTACATCCACTTGTGTCACCTCACCTCCAAAGACAGAGCACGACGGCTGAGGTTGCTGCTGCCGTGGCAAGAGATGTGCCGAAGCAGTCTGTCCTGTCAAATCTCTGAGTTGAAGACTACCGACTACCGAGAGAATGGACACAGGAAGTCACTGTCGGGCCATCGACTCAAAAACTGTGCCAAAGATATCGTCCCGGATAGGCTTGTAAGCACGGTCCTATGGCACCTTGCTCCGAGGCAACAGGACCTGCCAACAAATTGCTACAGCCCTCGACACGCGTCTCGCGAGTTGCTGCCAGGCCTGAACCAAGTGGCACGCTGAAAGCGCGCCGGCGCACTGCTTCAAAACCTGCAGGTCGCGGACAAAGAAACACAAACTCTGGGATCCCCCCGCCCGATCAGCTCCATGTTGCGAGCTGAGACGTGTCGAGGCTTTGACACAGAGCGGCAGCCAGGAGCACTGCCCCTCGCCGTCGGCATTGAACACCGATCCTGGTCAGCACGGCCGCTGAACAGGACCCGATATTCTCACGATTTGGGCTCGGTTTTGACCACACTGGAAACTCCGTTGACGACATCTACATCAATTCTCCGACCAATGCTCACAGGTTCTTGCACGCTAGTGCATGCAGCAATCCACTGATGATCTGAAAACTAATGCCCCATCATGGAACCTTCGGGACAGCGACATCAGCCTTCAAAGCACAGCTACCGGCAGAGTCGAGGAGGTTCCCGTTCACGATTTCAGGACGTTTCGCGTGACTCAAGTGCTTCCAGCTGTGCTACAATGGTGCGGATGGCCATGAGCTGCTTACTGGCACGACCTGAGCTGAACCGGCTGCGGCAAATCGTGCGAGGTTTAGCTGCCTACAGAAAACACCTCAAGACTATTTTACCCGTGTCGTGGTAACACTGCCAGTGAGCCTTGTCGCCGTCGGGCTCAAGCTGCTTGGTCCTGAACAAAAACCCCCGCTATAAGGAGCAGAGGGCCTGCGAATCCCAGCCTCTGATGACATGGCACCTTGCCGATTCCAGTAAATCCGGAATGCCGAGGAGCTGGCCGCAGCTGGTGCTTGCTGACAATCGCCCTGGGCAGACTTGGCATAAGAATTCCAAGACAACCTCTGCTTCCTCGCAGGCTGCACAATCAAAAGCCAAGGGCAGAACGACAGTGTGGGTGGCTCCTTACGATGCTGCAAACTTCGTGTCAAGTTCATCTCCATATCAACATGGAACCCACTCTGACCCCAAGCCTCGCAGCGTTCAACAGCCTAAGGCCTTTCAGATCATAGGAGCATGGCTCTTGAAGCCGGAAGACTCCCAGTCCCATGCGTTCCGCCGTTCTGCAGGGTGTGTCTTGTTGGAAACCCCCAGCGTCATATCCTTCCGAAAACGAAAACGAAGTCTGTCTCCATGACAAGCCGGAGTGAGGCCTTGTGGCTCGCCAAGTCTTTTGTCTGCGGAGATCTGACATCCCAGAATTTTCCAAGACTGGGCCACTTCAATCACGAGGTGGCAGTCGATCTCGATCGCAGACTGTGGTAGAACTGTGCGCTCATCCCCTCGAGCTCAAGAGCTAACAGGGTAGGAGTCGTTTCGTTGTACTGGGGAGGGGGGAGATGTTTTGGAAATATGACGTACAGGACATGGACAGGGCGAAGCTGCACCGGATTCGGACCTGGACTAGTGGTTAAACAACAGGGGGTTGGGAACAGTGTGCATCCAAGAGCCGCTCCATGTGTGGCAAGGAACGTATGGAATTGATACTTAGAGTCGCGGTCAGGGAAGTAGGTGTTCACAGGTACTCAAGCCGTGTCTGTGGTGCTCAGCATCTCTGTGCTTAACTCATAGTGCAAGGTGATCTTGCCGACTTGGGATTGGGTGCCAAGAGGGTGATAGCAAGCTCAGAGACAAAGGACCGGGCGAGCACTTTGCCTCTGCCTGGGGCCAAGGAGGCCATGGCCTTCTCGAGCTAGCTAGAGTGCACGTGTCGAATAATGCCGCTCTCCGAGCTCGGCACCTACAACTCTAGCAAACCCTTTACTGGGAGATGGTCTCATTTCTGTGGATGTCACCTCAAAAGGGGGCATGAATTCATGCATGGAGGCCAGGGCATCAGTGATCCACACCAGGAAGGCGGTCATGTGCGATTCTTAAACCTTTATGGAACCGACACGCAGAGAGCTAGGTCGTGGGTGCCTCATCGCACATGGCCACACGATGCCACATGCGCCCGTCTCCCTGAAACAAACCCCAAAACACCTGGCCATCGAACCGGGTCCTCTCCCATGGCGCCGTAGAAGTCTCGTAAAATCAGAAGCAGTGCCTGCACGGAGGCTGGCAATGAACGCGAGCAGCGTGCACAAAAAACACGAACACGGAAGTTGTGGAATGTGCACCCAAAGCGACTGGGTTCAAAGACTAGAGTCGTCTACTTGCATGCCACGCGCGGGAACACGCGCGCACACACACACGCATACAAACGCACACACACACACACACACGTATTTGCTGGCGAATGCTCACTATGCTGGCTTGGCGTACAAACAGTGATTGTGCGACATGCCACACATGCACTCTTCCTGTGGCCATGCTGGAAGCGATCGAGAAGGGCAGTGGTCAAGTCCGGGCGCGAGCCAGGCCAGGCTTCCTACGAGTCCTGCTTCTCACTCATGGGGTGCAGATGTCGAGGCCAGCTTTGACTTGAGGGCAGCGAGAACCTGAGGCTCAGGAAGCCAGGGCCAGCTAGGCTTGAGCATTCGGACAGTCCGCAGCCAGCCTCGCGATCGGCCTCAAGCGCTGACTTGGCATCTGCCAGCTCTCTCTCCTGGCTGGACAGGTCCGCCACTAGATTACAAGATGATCTGCAGCGAGCGGCTATCAGCAGTCCTGTATGCTGCACACCTCAGCCACGCGACGGTCAACCTCCTGCTTCTCAAACCGTGAAACCATGGCCCCGCTCCCAAGCATGAGACCCTACATGCAAGCATGAAGTGTGAACAGCAGCAAAAGCTGAACCCTCCGTTCTTAGATTGCGTGTCGATTGCTGATGTGCCCTGTGCCCCGGTGGGCGATCTCCTTCCGCCTCTCTTCAAGGACGTGCTCGGCTGCTCGCTTGCCACTTTGCAAGAGAAGTGTCAGATCTTCGCAGCGCCGCCTGGTGGCCTCAAGGAGAAGTCCGAGCACACCCCGTCATGTAAGGCTGCATCATTACCTCCTCAAACACAAGACAAAAACATGGCAATCCGAAATGGCCTCCAGCATGGCCTGAATCTCAGACTTCCGCCGATAGTGCTGGCGCTGTCGCTCTGCTGTCCAGCTGTATGGGCTGAAGTCCCAGTCCCTATCTTGCAGGTAGTATGTTCCAGCAACATCAGCGAACGGCAAACAACACGGCGCCACTGAAACAAATCCAAGGTCAGGTGGAAATCTAGGTGCCCCGGTTGGGTCTTTCTTGACCTCTACGGCTACTGGGTCTGCCCAGTCCTGGGCCATCAGGGCCAAAGCAGGGTTGCCATAGACCAAAAAGCTCAACGGCACCGCTGCTATCACGTCGAGGCTGTAGTGGAGTTTACTCCCGATGGCAAGGGTGATATCTGCGAGAACGATTGCACAAAGGATGAGTCCAAACAGGCCCATGACGGTTGCACGTCGTTCGGGTCTCAACTCGTCCACGCTACGTGCAACTGTCTCGTAAGCACTCAAACAAACCAGTGTCAGTGAGCTTGTTGAGCAGCAGAACATGGTGTCGGAGCAAATTTGCTGTGGGGCGGCGCGGCCCAGCAACCACAAACTTTGGATTGTAAGCAAAGAGATATCTATCAGAGAATCCATCAGACCGAGGCCCCCTGTGTTCTGGCGTCGAAAGTACAACAAGCCATCCAAACCAAGCGATTCCTTGCACGCCCCCCAGCCAGCTGCATTTGGCAGTACAGTGGACCAAGCCAGGAACCCCTTTAAAACAGCTAGCAGAGATGC
Source organism: Symbiodinium sp. clade A Y106 (assembly GCA_003297005.1). NCBI lineage: Eukaryota > Dinophyceae > Suessiales > Symbiodiniaceae > Symbiodinium > Symbiodinium sp. clade A. The sequence continues at coordinate 80,532 of BGNK01001388.1, read as the reverse complement.
GGAAAGCGCGAGATGCGTCCATGTCTGGAGATCGTTCTTCCGAACAAGCCAGCACAGCAGAAAAATGATAACGCAATCCGCCATGAGATCCACCCAAATCTCAGGAGACCAGCTCAAGCCTTCTAGTGAGTCTGCAAGCTTGGAGGCTTTCAGGAGTCTGTGCACGGGATCTTCCAAAGCGTCTGCCTCGATTGCGACCACTGTCTCCTGGCCTGCCAGTTTAGCTAACGTCTCGTCCGTCCACCTCACGTACTCACAGGTCGCAGAATACAAACCAGCGTTCTGGAAGAACAAGGAGGACAGAAGCAGGCTGGCAGGGGCAAGCCAGCGCTGAAGACCGACGCTGCTGGGGCTGCTCGGGCTGCTGGCTGCTCCGTGCGAGGCTGCCAGCGAAACATACTGCTCCGGGCCATGGCTCGTGTTGGGTTCTCTCATTAGGCACAGAGATCGTCAGATGTCATTGCAAGATATTGTAAGTCTGCAGCTTCCCTCAGGTTCCGAGATCTTAGAATCTTGGATGCTGAGAGCCGAGGAGGTTGCATGTGCAAAAAGGCCCGCGGGCTCGGCAGAAGAGAGTTTGTTGCCGTGTTGGCCTCTTTCTGCGTGTGGAAGTCCTCCGCCTCACGGCGAAGCTGCTCGGCCTCGGAGAGCTGCGACAAGAGCTCAGAGCTCTTCAACTTTGTTGAGTACGCTAGGAATGGATGGGGGCCTCTTCGCCGTCATTTTGGTTCTGGCCTTGCAGGCGAGTCAAAATCCTCTTGGTGCTAGTTGAATGCTCAGCCTACACAGGGTTGGCTGGCCTCCCACATGCAGAGACGCTCTGGTGAGCTGGACTTGAAGCTTCTGATTTTCCAGCTGGCAAGTAATGGGTGTCACATCTTCTCTAAATTCGCATGGAGACTCGTCCCAAACCTCCACAGACTCCGCATCATGATACAGGCGAGACACCTCGACACGAACTCGATGTCTCCGAACTGCATCGACAAGCGTGTTTGCGGCCAGAACCTCCTTTCTCCTCTGGATCAACTCCACCTGAAGCTCATGTCTGATGCAAGAGATGTCGGCGGCGGTAGCATCAGTAGCATGGTACAGTCTTTGTAGTTCCTGAGTGAAAAGCCTGCTTTGCCTGGATCATGTCCTTCAGCGTTGTGACGGACTCAGCGGCCTCCGTGATCCAAAGGCTTCTGCTATACAGGAATGTAACGAATTCTCGGGTGCATGTTGTTACAATGTCATACGGCTATGACTACGCACCTTGTTGATTCTGGCTTCAGCATCCGCAGTAGTCGCCCTCAGAGCTGCGCAGTGGTTCTGCCGTCATTCGTTGGAAGCAGAAAGGTCCCAGCTTGATCTCCTCGCGAAGATAGTCGAGGGCCTCCTGATTCCAATTCCGCATCTAGGGATGGTGGTGATGGTGGTGAAGCTGGTGGTGGTGAAGCCGGTGCCTGTGCCAGTGATGTGATGATGATGATGACGATGATGATCATGGTGCTGCCGATGATGATGATGATGATGCTGATGATTCATCATGATGGCTCGTCGCGATGAACGATGCGAAGACATGATGGTGCTGGTGGGGTGATAACCACTATGTCACTATGCTACAGATGACATTGATGAGCATATGGGCAACGCCGGTGAGCAGAATGCTGCCGCAGGTATCCATCGCATGCTTTGGATTGAGTTAAAGTAGCAGCAGTAGCAGCTGCAACAACGACACTCTCCTCTATCTGCTATGCAAGGTTCTGGTCAATCAACCCAAGCGCCCAACAGCAACAGCCTTCAGTGGGAGAAACATGAGTCGTATTGCTTGCGGGGTTCGGCACTATGTCACTATGACGAATGCAAAGCCCAACTCTCAAACAACAGCAGCAGCAGGAACAACAACAACAACCACGACGACGACGACGACGACTAAAAAAACAGTAGCAACAAACAACAACAAACAAGCGACAGACAACAACAAACAACAAGCAGGCAAGCAAGCAAACAAAACAAAACAAACAAACAACAAAACACTCAACAAGCTACAACAAACGACAACAACGACGACAACAACAACAACAGGAACAACAGCAGCAGCAACAGCAGCAACAGCAACAGCAACAGCAACAGCAACAGCAGCAACAACAGCACCAGCAGCAACAGCAGCAGCAACAGCAGCAGCAACAGCTGCAGCAATGACGACAACAACAAACGACAGCGACAGCGACAAGACGCTACAGGCGCGCAGCATAAGGCGATGTAGGCGGCTGATCTCCGTTTCTGTCGCTTTCATTCATGCAATCAAACCGAGTTGAACAGCACAAAGGGACACAAGTCTCCTTGGTTTCGTCGCGGGCTACCTCAGCCATGCACTTCTGCGCTTGTGCCGGTCTGCAAGAGACTGTCGGAAGTGGAGCTGTTGCGGGGTTTTCCGATGACTATACCGACGGAGTACCCTAGAAGGCGGCAACATGCCATTTTTTGCAGCGCTAAGCGTCTGGCGTCTTCGCCGTCCCCGCGTGCCTTGCAAGCAACACAGGCGAATGACAATATAGCCAAAGAGCTACAGGCACTTCTAGAGAAAAATGTCGTGAAAAAGCGCTCACCTCGGCTGGCCCAGACGGATCAGGAGCGGCCTGTCAGCAACAGAGCGAGCATTCTCTCACGAACAGCCAGAGCAAGGAAGACACCGCCCGCTGTACACCTGTCCCAAGTTCGCCTCAACGCGCCGAAACCTGATGATTTCGCGGCTTCCTTCGCACATCCTATAGGCGTCGAGCTACTGTCCTGAGATCTCAGCTCCGAGGGCCAGGAGTCTGCCAGCCCATCTTTCGAGCGAGACAAGTCCTCAGAGAGTTTCCAGAGCCACAAGAGCTTTGTAGGGTCAGCCGAGGCTTTCGCAAGCTGGGCCGCCTGAAGAGGCACTTTGACATGGGTCCATCTTCGCTGTGGAATCATCTACTTGTGGAGGCTTCTGGCATTTTACTCTTTCCGACCAGCCTGGTTGCTGCGTACTTCTCTGTACAAAGCCTCACATTTGCACTTCATGTAAACACACATCTCCTAACCCGATCCAGTGCCTGCAGCAGCCGCATGTGCTGTGTGTGAGACCTGCGCGGTTGTCATTGGCAACAAATGACTCAGCATGAGATTCCCAAGACTCAAGCTGCAGCAGTCCAAGAAAGCGGGCTGCCTGAAGCAAGCAGGCACAGAATCGAACTTAACCGACTTCAACCAAGACCTCCGTTGAATGTCGACACTGTTTAGTTAGGCTTACTGTACTTGCGAATGACAACCTGCTGAATTCGATCATGTTGTTTCCTCGGCAAGTCCCTTCTGTACCTGTTCATCCAACCGTTCTTCAAACGCTCTTGCCTTCCAAACACGTTCTCAGGTGCCGGTATGTCATACGCATGGAACCTAAAGACCTTCCGAAACAGCCCAACTTCTACGGATCAGCACCAACGTGCAGCGTCGCTGAGCAACACTCACTTGCAAGCTGCACAGTGTTCCATTGGCATTCAACCAGCGGCATCCCTATCCACAGTTGTCGAGAAGCGACGTGCCAAGACCACGGCATCAGCTTTTGACATAGTCTTATTGAACTCGGCGAAATCTTGTCGCGACGAGGCGAAATTCATGTAAAGGTGCCTTTCCACAAGCTTCACAGGTGTGTACTTACAAGCTGTTGGGTAGAGCACAATCCGACTATTTCTGTCAAACGCTTTTCTAGACTTCGATGTTTGAAGGGGCAGTCTCGAGACACAGCATGTTGATGATCTCGCAATTTGCAGTATTTTAACACGGCAGGCCTTTTCGCTGGCTGAAGCATTGAACAAATAGTCTTTGCTAGCCTGGAGTCAAGGAAAAAGGTTCAAGATCCGAGGGCCGGGTTTACCAGCAGGTACTAGCTACTAGTTGAAACTGTGTTGCCGGCTTGCGGAATGCTTCCAGCGTAGAGGCTGAGACACACCTGCACCACATCAGATTCAGAAGGCAAACGCAATGAGCAAACAGCACATCTGAAGGAAGCGGACCATTGGCTTTCGAGGATCTCTTGCTGCTTTCCACACAGCCTGGGAAGCAACTTTTGGAGACCGTATGGTACGGCGTCAAGTCGGATCCGTCATGATGTGGGTAGGCCAGCCAGGCTATACAACATGCATTGAAATCCCTGATCAGACTGTTACCCAGGCCTTGTCAAAGTTGTCGACGTAGTCCTCCTCCTGTACACACGACCTTCACAGAGAAGCGTTGCTCAGTCAATCAGGTTTCAGCAATGCACGGCTTAAAGTACAAATTGAGGCCGTCACAAAGCAGGCTGCAACGGCAGCCACACTTGGTACAGACTTCCCGCGCACCTGACTCTCTGCCAAGGCTGCTGGAAATGGGGCTGCTTTGCCTGCACTCGGCTCCGTGCACGCGCGCAACGTGGTTCAAGGGTAGCACGACATCGCCTAGGCATCTTGCTGTGTCCTGGAAGCATGCGCAAAATTGGTGGGATTACCTCACATGCCGGTAGTGCTTGAAACGCTGGACGTGCTTGGTAGTCAGGCTCCTGCAAGCCCTGCACAATGGCGTGGAATTTCACCACCAAGATCGTATTCGGCCTCACTGACCTGAGAAAGCTAAAATTACTCTTCAAGCAGAAAACAGATCATCGCAGGTTGCCACTGGGCCCGTCACAAACTTGCCGGGCTTTCCCTGGACTGGAGCAGCAAGTCCTAAAGATTCTGGCCTCGTGTGAAGGCAAGTCTTGCTGCCTCGTCAAGTGGTGCAGCTGGTCGTCGGGCTGCACTTGGATAAGGGCACTAAGCTCCTCCACGACTTGCAATAGGTGTATATCTGTTATAAATGCCCCAGTCAAGCACACGATCTCGAGCTGCAGCCATCAAGGGGGCGTCTGCCTCACCCTGCAGTAGCGCGATGTTGCGTGCATCATTTAACCTGACACTGAGCTTGAATTGTGACTTGCTGGCGAACGATGCTTCACGACACGGCAGATAGAAAGCACCGAGCACAACCACAATCTGCACGCTGTCTGGAAAGAACCATGGCCCTGCCACAAGCCAGGTCGAGCGTGGTACAATGCTATGCCAAGTTGTGGAGCAATAAGCAAGGCAGAAAATTGCCTGGCAGGTTCGAAGTGGCAACTCCCATGGTGACGGAGTTCCGAGGACCATTTGATGAATTGAGTGTCTGTAATCTAGCTCATCACAGGTGGACAACACGAGACACGCACAAACACTGGCAACCAAACTAGTCATGATAGGGAAGGCTGCTTCTAACGTGGGAAAACAGCGACTTTCTTCCGCGGGAGATTGGCCATTGGCATGTAAAGCATGCACTCAAGATTGCTGATCATCTCTGCATCCAGCTGCTGCTGAATCGGGTCACGTATGCTGGCCGGATATGAAGACAAAGCCCTGTACTTCAACCCCTTGCATAAGCACAGCGACAACTATCTGCAGCGGTCTTTTTCGAAAGCAATGAAGGTCAGAGAGGCATTCTTCCTACTTACTGCTGGTCTTTGAGACGAGCAAGATCAGCAAGAGGTTTGACCTTTCACATGCCGCAATGCCAGATGATACCCAACATCCTCACACAATATCGTCCAGGCATAGCCGCAGCTGCCCTCTACAACGGTCCAACGATGTTTTCAAGACGATGCAAGACAGAAAGACAGAACAGACGCATACTGCCCTTGCAACCCCTGGCAAGCTGGCCTTTCGATGCTTCCCACGATGGCTTGGTACCTCAGTCGGGATCGATTCCCAAAGCCACGTTCTTGCCGAAGTGAGCAGGCAAACTGATCGTGTCAACGATGCCTCCTCCCATTCAATGCCCAGCTCTGCACAAAGGAAATTCCTGGCTTGGAGGGTTAGTGATCCATTGAACTCATTGGTACGTCGACGTGTGCCAATCCGAATAGTGAATAGTCACTACCGTTGCCGACCTCTCGTGGCACAGCTGCTACCCGAGCATCTCAGTTTCAGCTCTTACCATGAACCTCCCCAAGTAACAATGTGACCTGGCACCGTTCGGTGCTTGGGAACGCCCACACGAGCCCTACGGGAAGCATCCACAGATGAGGTTTTGGAAGTTTATAGGAGAAAGCAAATCCCTGAGTCGCTTTTGATTGGCTTCCAGGCGTTTGGACTCAGCTACCTTCGCGGATGCGACCTGAAAGGCATCCTTCTAGAATGAGGCGGAGGTATATACATGGATACCGCACTTTAGCCACCATGCCGCCACCACAGCATGATCTATACATACAATAGTCAGAGTGCCACAGAACAAAAACAGAGGAATGGGGAAACAGATAAGCTTTGCCAATGAACAAGGCGAGCATTCGAGATTTGGCGCACCGCACCACCTCCAAAATGTTTATAATATGCTCCAAAGCAGCACCGCTTCGAGTGACCTTTGCTTGGCATGGAATCAACGATCTGTTCATCTTGAGCTGCTGCAAAAGACGTGCATCGCAGCTTGACCACCCCACCAGCACAGTCCAGCATCTTATCATGATCCATAGATGTTTGAACCAAGAGAAGAAGCCGCCTGTGCCGCTCACGCATGCACTTGACCGTAGTGCTGCGATAGGAATGAACTGAAAATTCGGCTCGGAATTACACAGGCCCGAAAGTGTCTGGCATCAGCGCTGTCTATGCTATCGAATCCTCGCGAACCATGAAGTTTGAACTGCTTTCTCACGTACGGTCCTCCGATCAGTGCCAACAGCGCGCGCGAGTGCATTCAGCGTTGCTGGAGTGGGCGACATGTTGTTCAACCTGGCCGGAATCATGCTGCGAAGTGAAGCATTGCGAAGCAGTTCGCACGGCCTCATGCGCCTGAAGATCTTCTCAGCCACCTGCGGCAGCGCCCCCAAGGCCCAGGGCCAAACTCGGCAGGAAAGGTAAAGAAGGCATCCCGGCCTCACCCGCACTGGGATCGTCGGAGAGTGCGCAGCTGTGAATCACTGAGTTGTACGAGACCTGGTGCGCAGGTCTCGCAGGTCTCGCACTCCGACGACAAGGTGGTGCTCGCATCCGGCCTTGTCGGGCTCCACCGCAGGCTGCATCCGCTCCAGCCAGTTCAAGGCACCGGAGACGTCACCTCGCCTGCGCACAGCCCGGAGCGCAGGACATCGCACGACATCCAGGACAGCAGGATGTCAGCTTGAGGACACGCCAGGGCCTTGCGAAGGCGTTGATGACGGCATTATAGGATACCTCGCCAGGATCTCAACGCACAGATCGGCCCTGCTCGAAGTCTTCAGTCATCATTGGCTCTGGAGTCCGAAACTCTTAGACAATGCCGGACAACAGGATGACAAGGTATGGAAAGCTGGAAAGCGCACCAGGTTCGGCTGCAGACCCCTCTCCTCGATTTCGTGGAGCCACCTGCACTCTCAAGCCAAGACATGAGCCGAGGCACTCGTCTCTCGTCTTGTGTTGCAGGCCTTACGGCCTCATCTGCTTTGCCAGCCTCATTGTCATGTCGACTCGCAGCACAGAATAAAGCACAAAGTGCTTTGCAGCAGTCACTGTGGACTCTGGGACCCGGCCTTGGCACAAGCATCGATGACGAAGGTGAGCGTCGCGACGTTTGGCTTCAAGCCCTGACGGACGCCGTGCTTTCAGGATTCTGAGGCGAGTGGGGCTCTGCATAGCTGAGGCTTCCTTGAGGAAGCACACCGCCGCACCCCGCCTGGTCTTCCATTTTTCCTCGCCCCGGAAGAATGCCGGCACAGGCAGACGGCGAAGAAAGGTACGATTCAGACAATTAGGCTGCGGACGGAACCACTTGACTGCTTCAGGCACATCCCCATGTCCAGCGAACGCCGCAATGACAGCTGACATCGAGAGGCGGAAAGGCTGGCATCAGGCGGCTGACTGCAACAGCTTCTACGCGCACCGTTGAAGACCATGACATTTGGCGAGAGGCCATTCGTGACCATGGCCTGCTGTTCAAAGCGCGAGTCCCATCTTAACTTTGCTGTGATTAGCTGATTAGCAGCATTGCTCGTCACTTCCCGCCTCTAAGAACATTGCTGTGGCATGCGGCCGCCCTTGCCTGAAGACCCTTACTACGGCAGCCAAAAAAAGCGCATGTGATCACAAGCAGGCGAAAGTTGCCTCGAAAGCCCAGCGATAACAACCGAGAAGGAAATCTCCTGTTCTGATACCTGCAGGTGATGCATCGACACACACGCTCCACCCTGGCCCTGGCTCTTCTCCGAGATTCGAGGCTGAGTGCTGTGCAAGAAATCGTTTTTTCCTCACTGGGCTGTCGACACCGCTCGGTGTGCTCTCCGGCGAACCTGCTGAACCACAGCCAACTCAAGAGACAAAGGATGGGCAGGAAAGAGGTTTGTTCCAGGCAGATGATTCCGCAGGTTGAGAAAAAAGCTCATTCGATCCGGAGTTGGCTAGACTGCGAATCCTTACTTTTCCCGATTCGGCGACGGGGGTGACGCTCCCTGTCATTAGCCCTGCACTGCTTTGTTGGATACTCCACGTTGCAAGGCGGTCGAAGGCGGTCGCACAGCTCTGGTGTCCACAGGCTGCAATGGAGCCCACTTTGACGCAAGCCCCGCCTGGGTCTGGGACGCTGTGCGCCGTGCCGGGAGACCAAGACACCGCCGCGAAGTCGAACTTCTCCGAAGCCCGCGTGGCCTTCGGCTGTTGTGTCTTCTGGTCAGCGGCACGCCGCGAGGCGAAAGACCGCACCCGCGGTCGCATCTTTGCAGCGGCCTGGAGCGCGAATGCGAGCTCCAACCATCGAAGAGTCTCGATAGCTAAGCTTCTCACATCGTGCCTTGGCCAGGGTGAACCTCGAGGGCTTGATGGCCGCAACCGCTGCTGCAAGCAGAGCTCCATGGCACATCCCATGTGCTCAACTGCAGGCAACCCTCACCATTGCCGAGTCCGTTAAAAGTAAGCTTCGGTATGCTGTGGACCAAAGCCGGGCATGAGCCTTCAGCCAGCATAAACCTGAAGGGTTCTGGCTCATCTGACTAACATAACCAGACAAACTCTAGCAAACAACCCATGGCTGGCATTGCCGAAGGCTTGGCGAATGCTTCTAGAACACGTGATGGCAAAAAATCGTCCGGCACGGACGGTAATTTCTCCAATTAAAGCTTCAGTGGCTTCACGGGCGCGAATCTCACTGAATAAGGTTCTCAAGGCGAGATCAGTGTAGGCAGATGCAAGGGCGGGGTTTGTAACGACTCCTCTGACTGTGAACAGACGAGCTCAGCTATTGAATCTATTGCACACAGATGGAGCCAGATGGCGCTTTGTTGTACCTGTCTGCACCGTGCTGCTACCGTACGTCTTGAATGGGGAACGGACATGGCCGAGGCCGACTCTCCCTCCCCCTCGCCATGCTCGCAAAAACAAAACACGATCCATGGAGCAAAATCCTCATCTGGCTCCCGAGCGGGAGGAAACAAGAGCCCGCCCCCAGGCAAAACACGCGTTTGTTTAATGCCTTGCGGCGCCATCCTGGCCAGGCCGGCCAGGTAGCCGTCCTTCTCCGAGTGCGTCCGGCGCTGGGGCTACGGACTCGCGGACTCCCCGGTGAGCTTTGCCTCCGGATTTAAGGTGCAGCGCTGGTGTGCAGCTTTGGCAGCTCCACGTTGACGACGGATGGTTCCTTCTTTTCATCACTTCTGGAAGTTTTCGAGCCGCCGATCCTGCAAGCGATTCAGAAGAGATTCCGCATCAACATCAAGTTCATCCTGGATCGACTATGATAGACTTGTGACTTCTTTTTCCTCGGTCGAGTCCACGCGATGCGGGATGCCGTGTCTGGCAAACTCATCGTTCCACATCCTGGCGGTGGCCAGGACGGCAAGCACCGAATGACCCACTCATTGGGACCCTTAGGGGGGTAGGGGGCGACACTTCCTTTGGTCCCCTCAAATGGGCCTTATTAGGTCCCTTATTATTAAGGCCCCCTACCCCCTCCTACCCCCCCCCCCCCNGGCTGTGTGGAAACGCTTTGTGTGTCTCAGCTAAGCTTCGCGAAAACGCGAAAAACACGAAAAACACGAAACCGCGAAAAACGCGAAAAACACGAAAAACAGGAAAACGCGAAAAACGCGAAAAACTGAAATAGCGTAAGAAAGCACTAAGAATAATAGTAATAGTAACAGCAGCAACAATTAGCAATAGCATTAGTAACATTAATAGTACCAGTAATACTAGAAATAGTAATGGTAATGGTAATGGTAATAGCAATAGTAGTAGTAGTAGTAGTAGTAGTAGTAGTAGTAGTAATAGTAATAGTAATAGTAATAGTAATAGTAATAGTAATAGTAATTGTAATAGTAATAGTAATAGTAATAGTAATAGTAATAGTAGTAGTAATAGTAATAGTAGTAGTACTAGTACTAGTACTAGTACTAGTACTAGTACTAGTAGTAGTAGTAGTAGTAATAGTAATAGTAATAGTAATAGTAATAGTAATAGTAATAGTAATAGTAATAGTAATAGTAATAGTAATAGTAATAGTAATAGTAATAGTAATAGTAATAGTAATAGTAATAGTAATAGTAATAGTAGTAATAGTAGTAATAGTAGTAATAGTAGTAATAGTAATAATAGTAATAGTAATAGTAATAGTAATAGTAATAGTAATTGTAGTAGTAATAGTAGTAGTAGTAGTAATAGTAATAGTAATAGTAATAGTAATAGTAGTAGTAGTAGTAGTAGTAGTAGTAGTAGTACTAGTAATAGTAATAGTAATAGTAATAGTAATAGTAATAGTAATAGTAATAATAGTAATAGTAATAATAATAATAGTAATAGTAATAGTAATAGTAATAGCAATAGCAATAGCAATAGCAATAGCAATAGCAATAGTAATAGTAATAGTAATAGTAATAGTAATAGTAGTAGTAATGGTAATAGTACTAGTACTAATAACTAATACTAGTACTAGTACTAGTACTAGTACTAGTACGAGTACGAGTACGAGTACTAGTACTAGGTACTAGTACTAGTACTAGTACTAGTACTAGTACTAGTACTAGTACTGTAACTAGTACTAGTTACTAGTACTAGTACTAGTACTAGTACTAGTACTAGTACTAGTTACTAGTACTAGTAACTAGTACTAGTTACTAGTACTAGTAACTAGTACTAGTTACTAGTACTAGTAACTAGTACTAGTTACTAGTTACTAGTACTAGTAACTAGTACTAGTTACTAGTACTAGTAACTAGTACTAGGTACTAGTACTAGTAACTAGTACTAGTTACTAGTACTAGTAACTAACTAGTACTAGTAACTAGTACTAGTACTAGTACTAGTAACTAGTAACTAGTACTAGTACTAGTACTAGTACTAGTAATAGTAATTTGTGCGAAAAAGCGCCAAAGAAACGCGCAAATGTGAAAAACACGAAAAGTCGAAAAACACGAAAAACGCGAAAAACGCGAAAACGCGAAAAACGCGAAAAACGTGAAAAACACGAAAAAACACGAAAAATGCGAAAAACGCGAAAAACACGAAAAACACGAAAACGCGAAAAACTGAAAAAGCGCAAAAAAGCAGTAATAGTAATAGTAGTAGTACTAGTAATAGTAATAGTAATAGTAATAGTAAGAGTAAGAGTAGGAGTAGGAGTAGGAGTAGGAGTAGGAGTAGGAGTAGGAGTAGGAGTAGGAGTAGGAGTAAGAGTAAGAGTAAGAGTAAGAGTAAGAGTAAGAGTAAGAGTAATCGTAAGAGTAATGGTAATGGTAATGGTAATAGTACTAGTACTAGTACTAGGAATAGTAATAGCAATAGTAATCGTGTTTTTCGTGGTTTTTTCCGCGTTTTTCGCGTTTTTCGTGTGTTTTCGACTTTTCGTGTTTTTCGATTTTTCGTGTTTTTCGACTTTTTGCGCGCTGAACGCCAACTCCGCTTGTGCACGACGCGCAAAATGCTCGCTTAGCCTAAGGGTCCCTAGGACCTAATGTCTCTTGGCTTCTGGCCTGGCCGTCTCCTCGGCGACCTCCTCCTGGACTCTGCGAGCTTCAAGGACCGATACATGAGGTTACGGTTTAGGGGTTTAGGGGTTCAGGGGTTTAGTGGTTTAGGGTTTAGGGTTTAGGGGTTTAGGGGTTTAGGGGTTTATGGGTTCAGGGGTTTAGGGGTTCAGAGCTGTAGGGGTTCAGGGGTTTAGGGATGCAGATGCAGGAACGCGGGTCCTCTGTCATCATCTGCCTGCGTTGCCTTTCCTCTCGTGATCTCTGGTCCGATCTCTCCTGCCATGAGTGCAACAGTGCAACCCCACTTCAGCACAAAAAGCTGAATCCCGCAAGACTCTGTGTGTTGGCTGAAGCGCAGCACTCGGTCATGTGTGCAGCCTGCCTGTTCTTCCTGAAATTTTTGAAGCAAGTGCGGAGGCCTGGGCTCAGAAGTTCAGCACGGGCAAAAGAGACCCACTTGCGTGACTCAGAATCCGGCATGTCGGTCAAGTCCGCCTCGAATAAACCTTCGCCTGTGGATCGGCTTTGCTCGAACAGTAACTGGCGACGCAACTGGTGCAACGGGGCTGTGCCTAATGGAATGTCGTCGTTGAACAGTCGCGGCCAAAGCAGCGTTCCATAGCTGAAAGTCTGGTAGACTTCAGCGGCATCCTGACGGCATAGGCCAATTCTCGGACTGGGCCAGAAGTTAGCTTCGGGGTGACGGATCAAAAAAATTAAATTAGGATCAAAAAAGATTAAACCACAAAGATCAAAAAAAATTAAAATCAGGTTCAATAAAAAATTAAAACAATACTTTTGCAGCAGGGCTACAGAAAAACTTGAGGGGGAGGGATCGAAAAAATTCAATTTGTATCAAAAAATAATTAAACTGGTCGTAGTAGTCCCGTAGTACTTACATAGGGAAACCTCTGATTGCGCTATGTTTTCATAGGAAACCCTTCATGTTCTCGATATTTTAATAGCAAAACCCTCTATTGTCGGTGCCGAGGTCACGGAGCCACCAAAAACCGGGGTCACTTAGCCAAGGCGAGTCCGCACCGCTTTGGGTCACCGCAACCAAATTTCGGGGTCACTTGGCCACCGGATTCAACTTTAGAGTTCAAGCTTTCAGCTTCTAACGTCTTCGGATGCATCATATATCATATAGTCATATAGTTTAAACACACCCCCTCATCTGGCGATTCCAGTTCCTCCTGTATCTTAAACACGCCCCCTCATTTGGCGATTTCGGTTCATCGTAAATCTTAAATATGCCTCCTCATTTCGCGATTCGGATTCATCATCTATTAAAAATATTAAAAAAACACGCCCCCTCATTTGGCGATTCCGGTTCATCCTCATTTGGCGATTCCGGTTCATCATGTACATTGAACACGCCCCCTTATTTCCGCCTAAGTAGTATAGAGATGTTGTGCGCCCCTCATTGGCAAATCCGGGTCATCATATACATTGAAAATGTCGCCTTACTTGGCGATTCCGGTTCATCATATACCTTAAATAAACATGCAACATGCACCCTCATTTCGAGAATCAGATTCATATCTTAAACACGCCCCCTCATTTTGCGATTCCGGTTCATCATATACATTAAACACGCCCCCTCATTTGGCGATTCCGTTCATCATGTACATTGAACACGCCCCCTTATTTGGCGGATTCATCATATCTCTACAAAACGCCCCCTCATTGGCAAATCCGGGTCATCATATACATTGAAAATGTCGCCTTACTTGGCNGGTTCATCATATATCTTAAACATGCTCCGTCATTTAGCAATTCCGGAGTCATCATATATCTTAAACACGCCCCGCTTGCTTGGCGAATCCGGTTCATCATATATCTTAAGCACGCCCCCTGACTTGGCGAATCCGGTTCATCATATAACTTAAACATGTTCCCTCATTTGGCGATTCTGCTTCCTCATATATCTACAACACGCCTTCTGATTTGGCGTCTCCTGTTCATAATANTCATTTGGCAATTCCGGCTCCTCATATATCTTAAACACGCCCCCTCCTTTGGCCATTCCGGCTCAACCTATATCTTAAACATGCCCTCTCATAGGCGTTTTCAGCCCATCATATATCTTAAGCACGCCCCCTCATTTGGCGATTCCGGTTCATCCTCATTTGGCGATTCCGGTTCATCATGTACATTGAACACGCCCCCTTATTTGGCGGATTCATCATATCTCTACAAAACGCCCCCTCATTGGCAAATCCGGGTCATCATATACATTGAAAATGTCGCCTTACTTGGCNGTTCATCATGTACATTGAACACGCCCCCTTATTTGGCGGATTCATCATATCTCTACAAAACGCCCCCTCATTGGCAAATCCGGGTCATCATATACATTGAAAATGTCGCCTTACTTGGCGATTCCGGTTCATCATATATCTTAAACATGCTCCGTCATTTAGCAATTCCGGAGTCATCATATATCTTAAACACGCCCCGCTTGCTTGGCGAATCCGGTTCATCATATATCTTAAGCACGCCCCCNGCGAATCCGGTTCATCATATAACTTAAACATGTTCCCTCATTTGGCGATTCTGCTTCCTCATATATCTACAACACGCCTTCTGATTTGGCGTCTCCTGTTCATAATATATCTTAAACACGCCCCTTCATTTGGCAATTCCGGCTCCTCATATATCTTAAACACGCCCCCTCCTTTGGCCATTCCGGCTCAACCTATATCTTAAACATGCCCTCTCATAGGCGTTTTCAGCCCATCATATNTCATTTGGCAATTCCGGCTCCTCATATATCTTAAACACGCCCCCTCCTTTGGCCATTCCGGCTCAACCTATATCTTAAACATGCCCTCTCATAGGCGTTTTCAGCCCATCATATATCTTCAGCACGCCCCCTCATTTGGCAACTCCGGTTCATCATGTATCTACAACGCGTCCCAAACACAATGATCACATGATGCACAATGATCACATGATGCTCGCATGATAGGATCCAAAAACACTAACATGCTTTGAAGCTAGCTTGCACGGCTCAAAACAGCGGGGGGGTTTGGGGGGGGCGCGGCCCCCCCCATTTGCAAACACAATGATCGCATGATGGGCTTTAATCAGAACTTTAGGCCAGAAGCTTTCAGGCAACCTTGCACGGCTTCAAAAAGCGGAAGGGGGGATGGGGGGTGGCACAGCCCCCCCCCAAACACGCCCGCTCATTTGGCGAATCCGGTTCATCACATATCTTAGACACGCCCCGCTTACCCGCCTTCTCATTTGGCGTCTCCTGTTCATAATATATCTTACACGCCCCTTCATTTGGCAATTCCGGCTCCTCATATATCTAAAACACGCCCCCTCCTTTGGCCATTCCGGCTCAACCTATATCTTAAACACGCCCTCTCATAGGCGTTTTCAGTATTTTCAGTCCATCATATATCTTAAGCACGCCCCCTCATTTGGCGACTCCGGTTCATCATGTCTTTTTTTCTTCCTGCGTTCCTTCCTTCCTTCCGTGCTTTCTTACTTCCTTTCTTCCTNACTCCGGTTCATCATGTCTTTTTTTCTTCCTGCGTTCCTTCCTTCCTTCCGTGCTTTCTTACTTCCTTTCTTCCTTCCGTGCTTTCTCCCTTCCTTCCTTTCTTCCTTCCTTCCTGCGTTCCTTCCTTCCTTTCTTTCTTCCTTCCTTCCCGCGTTCCTGGCGTCTTTCTTTCCTTCCTGCCTTCCTTTCTTCCTAACTTCCTTCCTCCAGCCCTTCCTCCATTCTTTTCTTTCTTCCTTCCTTCCCTCTTCTTGCTGTGTTTTATTTTTTTGATCCTAATTTAATTATTTTTTGACTAGTTCAATTTTTTGTTGTTTACCCTTGCTTCCTTCCTGCGTTTTTCTTCCTTCCGGCCTTCCCTTCTTCCGCACTTTATCCTGCCTTCCTTCATTCCTTCCTTGCTTTTTGTCTTCCTGCGTTCCTTGCTTCCTGCCTTCCTTCCTTCCTCCCTCCGTGCTTTCTTACTTGCTTTCTTCCTTCCGTGCCTTCTGCCTTCCTTCCTTTCTTTCTTCCTTCCTGCGTTCCTTCCTTCCATTCTTTCTTCCCTCCCGCATTCCCGGCTTCTTTCTTTCCTTCCTGCTTTCCTTTCTTTCTCACTTCTTTCCCCCCTCCCTTCCTTCGTTTCTTTCTTTCTTCCTTCCTGCCCTTTTCTTGCTGTATTTCTTTCCTTACTTCTTTCTTTCATTATTTCTGTCTTTTCGTTGTTCTTTCTTTCTGTCGTTCTTTCTCTCTTTCTTTCTGTCTTTCTTTCTTTCGTTCTTTCTTTCTTCCTTCCTTCCTTCCACTGGGGACAAGTCCGCAAGCGGACCCGGGCCAAGGCCCCCCCGTTCCCCTTTGTTTGGTGGAACAGGGCTTTGGGGTCAACGGCTGGGTTTGCAGCCTGAGGTAGCTGTAGCCGGTGGNACTGGGGACAAGTCCGCAAGCGGACCCGGGCCAAGGCCCCCCCGTTCCCCTTTGTTTGGTGGAACAGGGCTTTGGGGTCAACGGCTGGGTTTGCAGCCTGAGGTAGCTGTAGCCGGTGGAGTGCATCTGCTGTTCATCCCCCGACCCTTAACTTTATCCCGCATCCCGGCCTCGTCCCCGCGCCCACTATGGCACTATCCTTAGACCCCCAGCAGACGCATCCCCCATACTAGGCCCAACGGACGGCAGCTGTTCCCCTCATCGTAACAGACAACAACTATGTAAGTGCACGACCTAGTGTACGTTTGTTGGGGGCAGCTGCAAAAAGGTGGGGATTGCAGAAGGCAGCAACACTGTAAGTACGACCCTTTGCAGTTCACAGGACGATTTTGCCCCCTTTTTTGGGCTTAGTCACGGTCTGTAGTGTCCGCCTTCAAGGTTGAAGCAACAGCCGTAGCATCAAACAAGCAAGTCACTAGGACAGGCGGTTCCCCAAAATAAGTCACTTGGTTTCCCCCGCCTTGTTTGTGGAGTAAAGCAAAGGCAAGGAACACAAAACGTGCAGTGAACGAATACGGCGGGTGTACCAGCTCGGCAGGATCTGTAGAGAAAGGTAGCGTGCGGAAGTCATGGGTTCCCCCCGGGAAGGATCGCCCGCGTTGAGTGAGTCTGCTCAGAACTTCTTATGCAAATTTGCGGGCTTAAAGCCCATGCAAGGTAGTGTGTTATGGCTCCGCGACCCGTCGAATTAATCAAGCTGCAAGTTGGCTGCCTGAGATATGCATGCAAGACCAGCAGCAGGGCACCGAGTAAGGTAACTTCATATAGCACCATGTCAGAAAGCAGTGGGAACATGTAACAGCCAGTCATCCCCCCAACAAGCCTGCAACTTTGCCGAACTTTGCCTGCGCTCACTTACTTGAAAACTGGGCCATGTGGGCCTGGACCTGCCGCACCTCATACCAGCGTTGGTTCGGCAGCAGTGTGACGGGATGCCCCCGTTGTGCAGTTGGTGTCTCCCCCGTTGGTTGAGGAGCTCTCGCCTTCTGTAAGCACTCCTTGGCTTCTTCCTGTGTCTGAAGGTCTCCCCTCAGGACCCCACGGCCATGGGTTTGCCGGCGAGTGTACTGCTCGGCATCCTCCCCCATATTGGCAGGTCTGAGCACCTCTAATGGCTCGTCCTTTCCCCTTGTTGCTGCCTTCTCCTTGCCCGGATCTTTCTGTGGGTCCCGCGGGCCCTTCGCAACATCTTTTCCACCTTGTCCGGAAACCGCATGACGAAGATTCTGTTTTCTTCGGCTATCCGGGGCATGTAGCGGTCGACAATGTGCACAAGTCGGTTTGCCTTTCCCCCAAGCTTGCATCGCTTGTGGAAGCGTTCCAGGTATCGTTCGTACTCTTCTCTCTCTTCTGTGCTTAGTGTTTCCCCCGCGGTATTGTCCACGTAGACGCCCCCTGGACTGAGCTGAATGTCCCGGGCTATCCATTTGTCCAGCGGGTCCGGCGGGTACTGCATGTGCAGTCTTTTGCGTGTTGCAAACAGCGTCATCTGGTCATGTCCGGCGGTTTCTAGCTCTTCCCCCACTGTCCTTGGCTGGTGTCCTTCTTCTCCTTCTTGTTCCCCAAGTGGCGGCTCCTGGGCTGGGCGCGCACTCGCCTTTGCCCGTACCGGAGGTACAGTCCCTCTGGAAGTCGAACCATGAAGGCGGCACATTGGGTCAGCTCGTTCATGGGTTTTGCGGCAGCCAATGGTGCACACCCCATCAGCATAGCGGCAGATTCTACATACTTTGGCGAGTTCCGCAGCCATTGTCGTGGTTGTAGGCACTCCGCACTGTCTCCCCGTCCTTGCCAAAATCACGAACCCTGGGTTGATGGATTCCCTCACCCCCCCATGAAATCCCGGTGCCTAAGTATGCAAAGGAGCTGTCGGCGAAGAAGTGCGTCTCCCCCCTTTCAGCGGCCTGCAGGAAGAAGCTCTTGCACTTGCCAGGTCGCTCACAAGGAAGTCGGATTCAAAGTCACCCCCCTCGGTTATGGCTCGCAGTCCCCTAAGGAGTTCCTGAAGCAAAGTGGCAACAGGTATGTTTAGTTCAAGCACCGCTGGGAAAGGCAACGGGAGCTCCCCTGAGGGCACAGCCTCAGGGCAACCCCGCGCCTCCCCCCGGATGCAAGGAGGCAGAACAGGCCTCCCAGCAAAGGTGCAGCACTTGAGCCTCGCTCTTTCTTTCTTTCTTTCTTTATCTCGCTCTTGCTTTCTTTCTGTCTTTCTTTCTTTCTCTCTCTCGCTCTCTCCCTAGGTGTAGGGTGGATCAGCGCTCTTTTTCCTTCCTTCCTTCCTTCCTTAATTTCTTGCTATTTGCTAGTTTATTTTTTTGATCCTAATTTAATGTTTTTTGATCCCTATCTCGCTTCGGGGTGACGTAGTAACGGGAAACGGCTCGGAAGAAAACCATCGACACATTCCAAACTGCGACGCACTGTGGCCGATGCCGTTGACATTGACACAAGACACCCCCAAAGGCACCTTGTCCAGCGTTAACTCCATCACGGGTGGAACCTCTTCTGGGATCAGAAACCTGAGTCACTTGCCCATCATCTGCTGGGCTTCTGGTATGTCAAGGCAAATGCTCTCCTGACGGCTTCGTGCTGCTGAGAGCGTCTCCAGGAGTAGTTCTCACCGTTTGGATCCACCTGGAGCAGTCTCCCTCGAAAAATCGACAATGAGGACGTGCTGGCCAGCCTTTCGCTCAAGGGTGCCCTCAATGATCGGGTCCGTGTCACCGACCGTGCCTGCAGAGGACCAAGCTTAGCAGGAGACACTTGCGCAGGATGTCCAAGCCTATTCGAAGGCTGTTGGCAGTGAGCTCGACCTTGCCAGCCCCAGCCCAGGTTTCCCAGTCGTAGCTTGTCACACCGCTCTGAATTCCTTCTTCCCTTTTCCGCAGGGCAGAATGCGGCCGAGATCTGCTTTGAAATCTGGCATTCTCACGAACTGCCGAGCCCGCAGTTGATGGGTGCTCCCATCTCCTTGTAGTACTCGTCCAGATACTCTTTCGCGCTCCTGGCTCGGAATCGGGCACAGTCACTTCGAGCCGGCGATGCCGCAATCTCCTGGCGTTCTTCTTGTAGTTGGTCTTGGCCTTGTCCGGTCCGCCACTCACACACGCTCAAAGAGAGAAGGCAGTCGAAGGCCTCCAAGTCAGCTCCCTCACTGACCAGGAAATCGCAAAGCTCCAGAGACTTCTGTGCTCGAGCTGCCATGATCAGCGGTGTCTCTCCACTGGTCGACCGAGGGTCAATTTCCTCAGAACAAATCAAATCAACTTCAGACCACAATCATCTTAAGGTCTCCTTGCCAGCTAGGGCACAGCCCCACGCTTCAAAAGAAGGCGACAAACCTCAACGTGACCCGCGCCCGCGGCCAAATGCAAGGCTGTGTAGTTGAAGAAATCCTGCCAGGACTGTGACAAGTGATAACCGTTACCAATCGAAAACCCACTTGAGAAGAGGACCATAAAAGTTAGGGGCTGGGGCGACTCGTCAAGCGAATCTATTGCAGCACAGCACTGCGAATCACGCGAGCGTGCCGGAGGTTTGGCATAATTATGTGCCAATGAAGAATGTTCGGGGTGTACTGGCATTTTCGGGCCGGCACGTGCCAAACGCGCAGATGCCTGCGCTCTTGAAAGCCAAGTAGACGCACTCGGCTTCGTACTAACAGGTGCAAGTGCCGTGGTGCTGAATATACATAGCGCACAGAAGTCAAGCAGCATCAACGAACAAACTGCACAATCGTCATGCCCGCAATTCTGGCAATTGCCTTGTTGCTGAAACATGTTAACGTTAAAGGGCGGGGGGGAGGGGGGATCCTTAGTGCCTCTGAATCAATCAGGACGGGGGCCCCCGCACCCCACCCCACCCATGACTGTTGTGAAAGGACCAGGTAAGGTCCTAGAAACGATTTTGACCAGGGTCACTGCTGCTTAGGTGAGTTGGTAAACAACAACTCCCACAAGCTCCACAGAGCTAGCTTGCGCGACCTAAGCGAATGCTTGACCTTTGCAGTTATTTGGGCCCTGGGCCTCATCCTTCCAGTTCACGTCTGCCCCGCTTTCGAGGGCATCCTCACAACCGCGCACGTTGCCTTCCCTTGCAGCCCGAAGAAGGCTTTGACTGGAAGAGGCACCACCACCTCGACACGCTGTGCTGAAAGGCTGCTGACGTGCTGTGTTATCTGCTCTTTGCGGCGGAGATGCCAACAACACTACACGCAGTACTCATTCCATGTCGCTCATGTTCCTTTACCGTGATTTACAAAGATCTGGGTAGTGCTTGGACAAGGAGCTGCATGAGGAGGCCAAAGCTTGACTTCTACCTCCCAGAATGTGGTTGTGGATCCGGAGTATCCGCCTGAAGACCACAGGAATGAAAACTGGGAAAAGTCAGACTCTCCCTGAAACCTCGCAAGTTGACATTAAGGCTGGAACACAGCGGCCATGTTCGAACTACGATGACGTCACAGCAAGCTATGCCAGGTTTCAACGTGGAACAGTAGATACTGATTTAGTGCACGACTGCGTTCAGATGCACGTGGCTTGGGCAAGAGTAAAGGCGGCAGTTTCGACTGCACTTGCAAAATTTGTTGAGAGTGACATGGCGAGGCGTGGGCGTCAACGTCTTGGGCCCCCTTGATGGTCTCTGGCAGAGTGACCTGCAAACCCAAGCCCGAAGTGCGCCCGATCTCTATCGCACTCCTCCCCTCACTCGTCGCCTTCAGGCGGAGAACTGCGCAGCCCTGCGACCAACGAAGCTTGCCCGGATGCCTTGTGCAGACGATAGCCCCCCTGCATGTTGTCTATTTCCGGGGCGATGGCCGGATCTCGATCCAGGGCTGGTTCACTGGGCCCTGCCATCACAATGGACATGCAGAGAATGGATGAGAGGCGCATCTGAGTTTCCGAGCAGACTTGAAGTTCATGAAGGTCATTCCCATAAAATACCTGTCCAAGCCATTCAAACATACACACAGGATCACTGTGCAAGTAGCAGAGGTCACATGCCCTTGTCTGTGTGGGCGAAGGACTTGCTGTGCAAAGATCCATCCTCGCTGCATCAAGTGTGGGTCCGAAGCACTGTTGCTGGCACGAGCTGCAACTGTTGCACGCCTGTTGAGACCTTCCGATCTTGTACTTCTACATCCCTGGGCAACACGAGATGCTTCTCTTTTTTCAATTCTGCGTCTGCCGTCACGAGCGCTTTGATCGCTGGCTTCTGGCCCACCCGGGGCAGTCCGAAGAAACTAGCCATGCTTGCTCCTGCATGAAAATGGACTCACGCTGGTTTGGGGTTGGATAGCGTTCTCTAAGGAGATATCGCGAAATCTCCTAGCTGCAATGGTCTGTTGTTTTTACAGGCTGAGAACAGGATTAAGCTGTTGCAGACAAAGAACAAGCTCACGGCACTGAAACTTCAAACGCGGAAGTGGTTTGTGAAATACACCGTTGCAGTCAGTGAAGTATAAACCAAGCCACGCAAGTCAAAACAAATCATGCATGCACTTATGTGTAAGCATTCGGGTCCTCGGGTGTGCTCACACGCCCTAATACTTCATTGCGATGCGGGTAGCGACCAAATCGGCGGAGCACAGTGCGATGAGAGTCATGAGACAGGATCGCCTTATTTCTTGCATCCGGAGCTCATGCAGCAGTGCTTACTCTGAGGGACATTTATAGGCCCACAGCTTATACTGGTATGTCCCTGCCATCACACCGAGCCGCCTGGAAGATGACCTTGGAAGTCGCATCTTCAAAGCGCTGCATGTTCTTCTGCAAGATCTCTATACCCATGTCAACCCGCGAAGCATGGCCCGGAAACTCGTTGTGGCTGAATGGCTGGACAAGACAAAGGAGCTCGGCAGCAGAGCAACAATCACTATATCCATCCTCCACAAGCTTTTCGCTCACCTCAAGCGCATCCTGATCATAGCAAAACGCCTCGGGTGTCCCCCTGCAAGCGTTTCTTGGAATCTGATCGAAGAGGACGACCCTTGCCAGGTTCGCCAAATTCTCCGACTCGGAGATCTTAGCCCAAAGTTCTTTCCTCTGCCAAAGTGCATGCTCCTGTTTCACCAGAGGCAAGAACACCCTAGCCACCTCATCATACCTCGACCCACTAAGGTACCACATCTTTGTCCGCCCACGCAAATAGCCCGTGTCGCTCAGGCGTTCCCTCGCGTGCAGCACTTCATCGCCAAACCAAAATGTCAGAACGGACTCCAGGTTCGGTTGAGCACTCATGCGGCTTCGATGTGCCAGTCTATGCGGAAGCGAAGAAAGCTTTGAGTAAAATCTTAAGCCCACAAGAGCCACGAACGCGCGAGCCCCATAATGGCTTGCCATCTGCAGATTGCGCTGGCGAAGCAGCGGCCGTCGCGACGATTTCCAGCATGGTGAGCTCGACCCTACCAGGATCCCATGAGACCTCGCGGCAGATGCCACTCCCGCCTCCATGCCATGAAACTTGACACTCAGTTTACTTTTATTGTCATTGCACGGTTGATTGCGTGCAGAGGCCATTCTATCCTGGTCTCGATTTCGATTGTGATTGATGGACGAGCTGAGAGCTTGAGATAAGACTGGTTCGCATAAATGGCTAACTGATCCCATGGGGTCACCGAAGCGGACTTCCCACACACGCAACGGCAAGGTCCTCACAAACAATTCGATACGGCGCCGCTGAATCTAACTCCTGGTCATCCTCCACCATCATGGCCTCCACAATCAATCCATGTATCCGGTGCGTCTAAAAAGATAGGCACAGCACTGGTGACAACAAAAATCCTGCTGGTGCCGCCTTCTTCTTCTGCGCTGCCATATCGTGCACACGCTGCTTGGCAAGCTCCGCACCCTTGCTCGAGAGATTCTCTGTAGCACTGTCAATGTGCTACCGAGTTACATGCAAAGCAAGCCTCATCTGGGCGCACATGCAACAACCTTTTCTCCTCAAGGAGATTTTGCATAGACCACCGGTGCATAGACCACCGACATCCACCGACGACACCCCTCTCGAAGTGTTAAGGCCAGGGCCATCATGGGTTGAGAGCTTACTTAAGCTATCCAGTTGGGACTTCGAACAAGGTGGGCTGTAAAGCTCAGCAACAAGCCGCAGGCCAAGCGGGCTTGCATCTCTACAAAACCGCACGTCCATCCACAGGGAATGGCCAAGTGCTGCGGCGGCAGACCAACGGGACATCTAATTTGACTGCATCCTCCTGGTCAGCTGTGGAGGCTGGAACATGCTACATAGAATCCTGATCACATCGGTTAGGCATCTTGCGATGCGTTGTTTCTTTGCTCGCTGCCTCAACTCTCAGCTCGGGCTACATTCCTGAGGTACTGCCACCGCAGTGTGAATAGTGTAATCATAGCATCGGCACTCCGCAGAGTGCTACGGGATTCGCTTTTGGAAAAGCAGTTCCCGCACTGTGCTCTAACTCGGGCGACTTCGATGGACCCTTCCCGTGTTCTTACATGAATGGACAGCAGGAAAGCCCAAGGACTGCCGTGAAACGCGCCGAGAGGCATCGCATCTAAGACGACTTGATGCACACGGCTTGATACGGCCTGCCTTTTGTGTCGTGTCCTTGAGAACCGCTTGCAATGCAGTATGACACCGATAAACTGCCTCTCTTGGTGGTGCCTTGCGCATCTCATGGCCCAGGCTTCTTGCTTAAGCTCAAACAGCCACAGGCCCGGCGCTTGCATCGAAATTCACCGATTTGGAAGGATTTGCTCAAGCCTACAGGCTTGGCGTGAGCCAGCTCGGTTGCCGACTCTACCATGGCTCTCTTTGTGCTTGGCAGACCTTTGAGATACTGTTTGTTCGGCGCTTTGCCAGGAAAAGCTTCCATGCCCTGCCAGCATGGGGGCTGAAGACGCCGAATGTCGTCAGCAACACTAGTCACTAGGCTTAAACCAGCTGCTCAACCAATATGAACCCTTAGGAAAGCTGCTGCTACTAGAAACCACCACAAACAAAAAACAGTCCAGAGCTCTGGTAAATACACTCCGGCCGACTGGGCCAGCTACACAGATTCAGAGGTGTCTTGCTCACCTCTAAGACCTTGCACCTGTCAAACAAAGCTTTCGGCAGTAGGTGATGGCCGTGGCTAACACCCTTAAAATCGCTGAGCTCTACGAGCAAGGTCGGACTTGGATTAGGAGGCTCGCGCTTTTTAAGCACGACTCCGAGCATCGCTGCTCTGCTCCGCTGGGAGTCTTACAGGCCAGGGTGGTCCGGCTGCGAAAGGACCACTGTCTAGACCTCAATGCCACTCCGACTGTTGATGCACGCCGAGACGGCGCCGGAAAAGCGTTGAGTCTCTGATTGCACTCGGAAAAATGGCAGAGCAATCCTCACTTTCGCAGCCGCGCGATCATCAGCGCACAGACTGAGCCAGGGAACATCAGAACTGGTCAGCACCCCCTGACTGTCAATGTTGTTGTGCGATTTACGGCATGTCTAAGTACCAGTAGTAAACGTAACTTTCTAGCATGTTTGCACACTTCATGCTTCCACTTGACAATCACATCAATCGCCTACTGGCCTACGTGTCATCAACACAGAGGTGACTCCTAGTTCTTGCACACGCTCAGAACATACGTTTAAGCACAACACGACGCGGAGTTGTTGCCCCACTTCGACGTACCCGCAGCAAACACCTGTATAGCTGTGCCTGCGAATGCTGCGCAGGTAATCGAGAAGGACACGTCAAGGAAGCTGGAAGTGTTTCGCAGCTCCTGCATAAGACGCCATTCTGAGGTTGTGAGGACTCGTTTTGGCCTGTCGACCTTTCGAAGCAGAAGTGATCTCCAACACAGTCTGTTACGGCAGCACAATACAGCCCCAACATACTTGTACCCTCAAGAAGAGTCTGGGAAAAGCCTCACAACGAATGCGCCAGAAAGCGCAACACTTGTGCGCTCACTTGCAATGTCTTGCGGGAACAGCTCTGCATGTCATGCTTCAACCGGCACAAGGGTGTCCTTGTTGTCGTCCTCTGCACAGCCAGCATCAGATTCGCCTTGGCTCAGACTCCCAGAGCAGCAGGAATGCTCGGCTTTCTGGCACTAAATGCTCCAAAGGAACCTGGGGAGGACATCGCTTTGAGTGCAGACGGAGCCCTCGTCGAGACTTCATCTTCCTCGAGACTAGTGACTAGTGGCTAGGTGACTCGCCGCTTCATCTGACAGACTCCAGTCCTGGTGGCCCTTTGCCTCCAGGATGTGGGGCACAATGGGTAGGTCCTCGAGTTCTGCGGCA
Organism: Symbiodinium sp. clade A Y106; assembly: GCA_003297005.1. NCBI lineage: Eukaryota > Dinophyceae > Suessiales > Symbiodiniaceae > Symbiodinium > Symbiodinium sp. clade A. Next base: position 54,817 of record BGNK01001388.1, on the reverse strand, counting down.
GAGTGCAGAACGCAATCCTCCCTGAAACCACAATCGAGCTTTCCTGGAACTGGCTGTCAAAACCTCCGTGAGGACTCGAGCAAAGCTCCCCGGCAGCAACCTGCAGTGTGCTTCGTGCCACTTGCGACGAACCCCAGAATGTTCACAACGAATCCGCCTTGATAGCTTGGTCCAGATCCGCGATGAGATCCTGTGGATCCTCGATANCCCCGGCAGCAACCTGCAGTGTGCTTCGTGCCACTTGCGACGAACCCCAGAATGTTCACAACGAATCCGCCTTGATAGCTTGGTCCAGATCCGCGATGAGATCCTGTGGATCCTCGATACCAATCGAGATCCTGCAGCGATTTCTCACTCTTTGCACGGTCCCTTCAATCCGCCGAGGCCACAGGCCCAGGCGTCTTGGGGGTTAGCTCAAGTACCCTCCATCCTCCTCCCTGCTTTTTTAGTCGCCCGCAACCCCCCCTTTCCCCGAACCCCAACACCCCCATGAGGACGCGAGCAAACCCCCCCGGCAGCAACCTGCAGTGTGCTTCGTGCCACTTGCGACGAACCCCAGAATGTTCACAACGAATCCGCCTTGATAGCTTGGTCCAGATCCGCGATGAGATCCTGTGGATCCTCGATANCCCCGCCGCCCTTCCGCTGGCCCTCGTCCCTTCACCTCCCTCCCCCTTCTGCATCCGCTCTGCTCTTTCACACTACAGCAGCAAGTCGATGAGTTCTGTCACACTGCTGGTCTCCGGCAAGCCGAGGCGGGCGGCGTAGCGTTAAATTAAGACCAAAGCCGAGATTTGCAGTTTCACTGTTTTGTAGACGGCTCTGCTGCTCGTGGAAATAAGCTGGACCGTACCAGAAACTGAAGCGCAACAAACTGAAGCAGACGACGTATGCTAACAAGCAATGTCTTTGCAAGAACCTCCAGTAGTTGTTGGATACATCGGATACAAGCCAAGTAGATACTTTGCGAAGTACAGCAGGGTGCTCTCAATCTTCGTTGTAGTTCTTCTGCAAGACTGCAAGATACGTCGAGCCCGTTCTGAAGCGATAAATCGAAACATTTCGCAGCATGACATACAAACTACAGTAGATGATTTTAGCTCCACTCCGCAGAACACACGCAGGAACAAACAGTGAACTACATCAGTGCTGCTTTTGTGAAGGTAGACATCAGCTTGCGGCCCTGTTCGGGCTGAGACAGCATGACTCTGCACACAGCGTCCTGATCAGGTCATCAGCCAATGTCCTCTTCTCAGCTGGAATAGAGGCATGGCCTCAGCGAAAAGAATGCCCTTTCTCGACGAACACTTAAGGCCGCAAGTGATGGAGGAAGTGTAAAAGTGGGTGGCGAGGCAAGAATCAGAATGTGAACGGTGCCAACGATCTCAAATGAGAAGAACAACAGGAATACCACGCAACATTGGGCCAAAATGAACTTGGATCAACAGATGTATCAGAAATTGCGTGGCATTTGTGAAGCTTTCGCTGCTACACCCAAGCCCAACAGGCCAATCAAAGTGCCCGGCTCATCGTGCACGGCATTTCGAGCAGACTGTTGACACCTTCAAGCTTGAGTTGAACGTGCATGCAGGAAAGCAAACCGGTAGCAGCACAACCTCAAGTTCCAAACACTCGAGGTTCCAGCTGCCGAACGACACTGTGGTCTTGAAAATCTTGCCTCAATTGCCAATGGCATCACAAAAGAACCTTTCGAACCTGACGCCGGGCCCGCCAGGCCCGCCAGGCCCGCCAGGTGCCCGGCAAGCATCTACCAGGCGCCGAGAAAACTCGACTGATCCTGCGGAGCAGCGGACGCTGAGCTGCTTTCCTATGGCCCTCAGAGCTGTCCTGTGGTCAGACTGATCACTGATCCACTGCCCTTGCTTTGGGACCAATGAATGGCCAAGCCTCCAGGAGCGAAATTGGGTTTAGGCTTCGGCAGAAAAGCCCCCCCCCCGTCCCCGCTCGCATTGAGCATCTGACTGGTGGGATCGCATCCCCCGGGGCCAGGGAAAAACACCTTCTGGGACAAGGGCATGGAGAGGTGCTACGGAGCAAAACAGCCTCAGGTCGATGCCTGGTTGATGTGCTTGTTCCTAAGCAAAAAGTTGACGACCTTGGTCAAGTTTCCCGTGTAGCCCTGTGGCGTCCTAGCCCTCCGAACGGGACACCATGCGAGGTATGTTGAGGTCGCAGCTCGGCGTGCATTTTGCTGCGCGCGCTCCACTCGCCTGGGCGGGCCCGCTGTAAGCAGCAGAGCCTTGCTGTTCCTGGCCCTGCGAGATCGCACTGTGGTCCGAACAAGAACATGGTCTTGATGCCACGTAGAAAAAGGAAGCACCTTAGCCACTCTGGCATCCCTCCGTCTAGTTCTCTCTGTCTGACGACATCTGCATGCAGGCCGTCAAAGCCTGCCACTGCCAGAATTAGGAACTGAGTGCGAGACTCGAAGGGAGCCAGGGCCGTGCCTTCGGCATTCTGCAGGAAAGCCACTCGATGAGCGAGCTCCTGAGGCGCAGCTCATTGTCGCTTGTCGCTTGGACTTGCGGATAACAGAATCGGGCCCCGACAGGATGGCGGACGCAGACAAGCCCGCCAGTGCAGTCGGCATGGCCCGAGAAGAATTTTGTGGCAGAGTGCACCACGATGTCAACGCCTTCCCCAAGGCGAGTGCTGACCCACACTTTTCCACACTCAGGAGACCTGCGAAAGTGTCGCAGTACCCGAGCTCTGAGATTCAGACCAAGGGTGAGTGGCTTGCAGATCACTGGCGGCATCATGGTGCTGTCCACGCTGACGAGAATCCCATGCCTTAGCAGTGAGAGTTGTCAAACGCAAGATACTCGAAACATCTGTCACTGGCAGAGCTGCAGATGTCGATACTTGGATCATTGTTTGAGCCTCCAGCTTGTGGGCAATTGCACAAACGCCTCTGATGTCTGTGATTCTCATCCTGGGATTCGACCTCGGCACCACCAATTTCCAAGAAACGAACGGACAGCATTCTGCGAGTTGAGACGTCTCCTGCAGATAGCGCACAGTACGCACTCAGAGCTGCGCGGGCTTTCCAGGTGAATGAGGCGAGTCTTCGGAGTGATGGCCTTTCGACTGGAAGATATCGTCACGACATCAAAGACTGACGCCAAGAACGTGAGTCTGCCATCTCCCCACTACAACAACAGCCTTGCTGAGAGCATTGAGGTCTGTCGTGTCCACGAACTTGACCTCTGCTGAGCCAGCAGCACACTGCAAAGCAGCGTCGGACAGAAGCCAAAGGCGTGTAAGATATAGGACAAGAGGCATCGATGCCACTGTTTGTGCAGTCCTTCTAGAACTCACTCGTGCTTACAAAGATGCAGCGCATGATGAATGACATCTCTGCCTGCTTCCGCCTACAACCACGATCACTCCCCCATGCTCCTGTGTCAGGAGCCTGTGCATGCCACCATAGATGTCCTCGTTTGCAATCACCTTCGAGAGATGACCCTTGTGCCCCTCAACACATCCCGTGACCGTCCCAGCCTGGTCTCCGTATTTTAGCAATCGGGTAACTGTGTGCAGTGCCTGAGACCCAGACATAACCAGACGAGCTCTCGGCAAATAACAGATTGTAAGCATCTCAGCTTTCCGGCGGCCATGCCAGACGCAAAGGCAAAAGCGGCCGCTGCCTTTGCTGAGACCCAACCAAGCCGAGAAACGTACAGGTTTTTACCGACGGAGCCTGTTCCAGCATCGCGACATGCTTCTCCAATGCAGTCCTGCACATGAAAAACCGTCACATGGTTGCCGAAGAACAACCAACACTCATAGCCTTGTGGGATTGCCCGAGCGGGAGTAGTCGTAAGGTCCAAACTCACTCGAGGACCTCGGATGCGTGTGGACTCAACAACCAACAAGGAAATTTGAAGCACATGGTCGAAGCTGAACCACAAAAACACTTCTCTAAAACCATAAGGATTATGCATGCGGATCTGGCAATCCGGGAGAGGCATTCAAATTTTGCAAGCTACGTTTGTCAGTGAGACAACCCACCTGCCCGGGACATAATGACAAAAAAGACACGTCATGGGATCTGCCTCGTGCTTGCGAGGAAGATCCCAGCAAGCGGCTTCGCTGTGCCTTCTTTCTTGAAACTTCAACATGTTTCCAAGATCCCAGACCTCCGTTGTCAAGCGTTTGCTGCAACACTGCCAAGCCACGGCTGCACAAAGGTGGCCGTCTGGTAGATGGGCGTATTGGACGGATGGTAAGGGTCCTGCAAGACACAATCAGGACAATCAAGACAAGGCATTCGACATCGTCCGGCCTCAGGACATCCATCAAAAACGACACACTGCGATGCCGGCTGAAGCTCGTTCTTGAAGCCTGCAGGCTCGGGCAGTCCCCCGCACGTGCACCAAAGGAAGTCATCCAGAGATAGCACCAAGCACCTACAGTAACTAGAGCGGGTCCAGGTCCAGTAACTCGCACTCTTCTGTCCAGGTTTTCAGCCCACAGAGCCGTCACACTGGAAAAGGCCTGCAAAGTTTGGTCTGATCGGGAACGTTGGCAGGTCGTCGTAGTCGGACTGCAGCCTGGATCGACAAAGGAGCTGTCTGCTTCTCAAAGGAAATACTTTGCTTGAGAGTGCTCGCCCGTGGAAAGGACGATGCAATGGACAGTCAACAGGATCTGAAAAGCCAGACAATGCAGAGTGCAAGCTCTGGAGTGGGAACCTGATGCTGAGGCAGCAACTCGCTCAAGTCAAACCGCACATCTGTGAAGTTAAGCCTCGAGTGAAGCGTCGTTCAAGTGTTGCTAGTTGCAGGCATGCAGCGGAGCAAGCAGATCTCAGAACGTCAGGCACTTTCAGTGCCCGACTTCTCTCCAATAGTGCTCTGTGCTTTCTTCCGCATGAGAGTCTCCACGTCCTGCATTGCAGAAGTATCTGCTCATAATCTACAGCAACCATCATACCACATGTGGGGCTCGAACTCTTACCAGGCACCTGTTCCTCATCCTGATCTTCTACGAGAGAGGCGAGATCCTCGTCGGAACACGCCACACCGGGCCTCTGCCTGGGGGTTTGTGCTGGGTGTCGGGCCGACATTGACCTTTCTTTTTGGTACAATCTCCATACCTTATACGACGATGCCGTGTCAGGCAGCTCGTAACATCGTGAGGTAAGCCGCCCACAGCATTCTCCAATCGACGCGCATCCATCACGTCTGACTCTAAATTGAGCATATCCTGATGAGGCTTTCCAGATCCGAGGCAAACGGTCGGAGAGGGGCCAGAACATGCTCTATGGCGGAGCAGACTACGTCCTGACACGACTTACTCCTCGGGCCGCCAAAAGGTTCACAGCAAGACATTGCGACCACGGCAACCTCGTGCTGGAGCGCTCAGGACACTTCACGGCAAAGTCCACACCACCCTACATCTCATAAGCCCAGTCCACACCACCCTACATCTCATAAGCCATAAGCCGAGGCACTTGGCAATGCGAACTGTCGCCAATAGCTACACAAAAAGTCAACACACAGCTTGAACAGAAGCTGCCACAGCACGTGCAGAAGCATGAATGATTGATAGCTGATAGCGGTCATGAAGCCGGCAGATGACCTGCTCCTGACGAGTCTTCTGGCCTTGAGTGCAAGCTCGCCGGCTTCCTTGCGGCTCTTTCCCGCCTGGATGGCCTGTGCAAAGGCGCAGCAAGCAAGGCGCAGAGTCTCGCGACGGGCCGTCTAAGTCTGGGCTCTCTTCGATTTGAATTCTGCAGAGTTGGCAGCTAGTCGCGGCGCTTTTTTCTCCCGCTCCGAGCGCTCGGGGTCACAGCTTCCGCAGCCTGGCACAGGGCGCGCGGAGCTCTCAGGTGAGGCGAAGGCTTCGGCTTGGCTAGACTCCCCGACAGGCCCCAAAACCTTCGTCTTGCTTGCGTTGAGCTCCCAGGTCCCAAACCCTTGCTTTAAGCTTCCCTGGACTTGAGCAAGCAAGCTCCGAATACATCCTGCACTCCAATCGGTCATTTCAACACGTCTTGAACCGCCCTGTCTGGTCATTTGGAACCCTGTCTGACGAGCACAAGATCACTCAAGTTCTCCGCAGTCGGAACAGCCAGTTCGAGCAGTAGAATCTGAACTCACCCTCTGGCTCCTGCCGTTCAGCTGCTCTAGGATGCATCCAGGAATGGTGTGGAAACGAAGCTTCACCCCATCCCAAAAAAGGCAGACTTCATCTTGACTGGTGTCTGGCACGCAGAACAGCTGCAGCTGTCTGCAAGTCGGCCTAAGCTTGCTTGCTGGCCTGTTGCATGCGTGAAGTTGAAACGTAATCGGCAAGTGGATCACGAAGGTGTGACTTCAGAAACGCGAGCTGGCTCCATCTTGTCGGCCTGCAGGGTAGGAGTTCGCATGGCATGGCATGCTGACACTTGTCCGGAAAGGCCTTGGATGCAGTGGGGAATTTCTCGATGATCGACCTGGGCCAATGCACTAGGCAACAGGTACAGCATCGTCGGAGCATCGAAGGCCCTGGCTTTCCATAGAGAGGTGCAGAGCCAAGCAAAGACGGAAGCGGGGTCGAGCCCAGGAGCGTGGGGAGCGGCTTGCAAATGTCAGTATCTGCCTGCGCCTGTGATGCCAAAATCAGAGCTGACTACCTTTTGGGAAGCAGCAAAATCTAGCAACACGGACATCTCCTGCTGCTCATCGTCAGCAGTACTGTTGTCGCCGTCACTGAGTCCAGCCTTCGCCGCACAACACTAGCGACTCTCGCAGTATTAAGGGCGCAGCAAGGCAGCATGCTTGTAGCCCGGCAGAACAGCTTTCCTCACTTTCTTGCCTCCTTGTCTGGCAGGCGCTGGATCTCGTCTTCAGAAGAGGAGTTGCTGGCGGATTCCTGAGAGTGTCAGAGGCTCCGAACTTCGTGGCGAGCAAGAGCCAGGGCCCTGCAGCCCTGCAGGGGCCCGAGCTGGGGATGGGAACGGTGGCGGAGGTAGGCCTGACAGCCTGAGCCACGAACCGGCGAACCGGAACTCCTGTCGTATACGGTCTGTGACAAGCCGAGGCGAGAGCGAACTACTGATATCTGGTTCTGTAACCTGCAAGCTGAGGAATTCCGACTGCACACTCTGTGTAACATGCCCGCGGGCCTTCATTGGCTGGCGGCTCAAGCCGGGGGGCCTCAGCTTCGGCTTTCTAAAGATCTTCCACAACTTCCAATTGGCTGAGAATGCGACGGGGCAAAATGAATTCCAGGTGGTTTGCTGCGGCCGCTCTCAAGACCAGGAGGCGCGCCTGGCGCTAAAAAAAGAATGAGAGATAAGATCTGATGTAAAGTCTCGAAACATTCTGGAACCCTCGAACTCGGAGTCTCGGACCAAGCTTGTTCTTGCCCTTTTGGCCAAGGAAGCGAGGCACCTGCCAACACAAACCTTCCTGCCAGTCTCGTGCTGCGAGCCAAGCATGTCTGCAGCACCGAAATCTTGACCTCTCCATTTGCTGGACCCGTGGTCACTTTAATCTCCTCGCCACAAACACCACCACATCGCTACTGTCACGCGCAGGCATGGGCCAATCCTGACAAGAGCAACAGGCAAGAGTCCTCGGTTGATAAGATCACTCCTCCAATCTCAGAACATTGCAGAACAACACAAGCACCAGGGCCACCAGGGGCAAGTCGGGAACCAGATGGCGGGTGAGAAACGATAAAATCTAATGGCAGAGGCAGTTCAAAGCCGAACAGAAGAGTTGGGTTTGGGTGCAATTTTTTTTGTGTTTGGGTTTCGGGTTCTGGACCAATGGTGTCTATGTAAGGGACCACGGACGATGTTTTGACATTTTCAAATGCCTACCTTTCAGCATGTGGATTCTGTGAATCGCATCAACGCCGGGCTTGGGGTGGGTAGCGGTGAGGTTTTAAGCAAGTGCTCTGTACCCACAAACCAGCGCTCAGTTGACACGAAACGAGGCCGAGGCTGCACGAATTGTAGCGGCATTTGAGGTGCGAGGTATTGTGGGGGAGGGACTGGGACGGGTAGCATTGCACTTCTGCCGTGTACGTTCTGTTGTGTCCCAAACTGTGTGGCGGCCGACAAGCCCATCAGCCAGCCAATGAGCCAATAAGCCGCTGCTTTTATGGCTTTTGCCTGGACCCCAAACTCTGCACCTTCAACCCTCAACTCAGAACCGTGTAGAGCACTAGTACCAGAACTAGTACCACTAGTAGCAGCAGTAGCAGTAGCAGGAAGTGGCAGTGGCAGTGGCAGCAGCACTTTGGACCGAAAATTTAATGGCACAGGTGGTCTGGTTTAAATTGGAACGTGGCACCGCTACCCATTGCTTGTTGGGGCTATCGGCGCGTATAGGTTCCCACCTGCATGTTTTTGAGCTATCGCAGCTGTTGAATCAGCCAGGGTTATGCTGACCTCGGATGGCCAAGTCAAAGACTTGCCCAAGTAAGCGCGCCACGGAAAGGAAAGGAAAGGAAGCAGCAGCGCTTAGCAGGGCTTATCGGCTTATTGGTTTTGCATCGGCTCGTTTGCTTGTCGGCTTGTCATGGAGGTCGGAGTTGTGCAGACATGCCGTCCTGATTCGCTCTTGGTCTTGGAGAGTGCCGCCTCATGAATGGAAGGTTACAGGCTGGCATCCACTGCGAGCACCTACAGAAAGTGCTACTTCCAGGCTTGGAGCACACCAACAGTCCGGTGTGCGAATTCTTATTCACTGTCAGAGCAACTAAGCAGGCAGCCTTCTCGGACCTCTGATGCGCAGTGCAGCAGACCCGCAGATGGCTATTTCAGCTCTTCTCAGAGCCCCAGGCAAAGTAGGCACGCATTTCTGCACATCGGCCTGAGCAGATTCGGCTTTGAGATTCGAGCTCGGCTTGGGTTGTGGCATGTTGTGGCGCAGTTGGGGAGCGTGCCGCGCCACCAGCCTTCTGCGGAACGGTAGAAAGAAGCGGCCTAAAGGGACACAGAGGGGGCGCTAGCGAATGCTGGTCCGATGCCTGCGTTTGCACTCAGCTGCTGGCATTGCTCGGACTAATTTGCTCAGATGTTCAGGGACACCAGATGGCCTTGACAAGTGCGCTCTCGTGTGCTAACGTGGCCGCACTCACTGGTCCTGCATCAGATCAGCATTATTTAGCGCCTTCGGCAAAGGTGTCCTGTACACTGCAACAGGAGCTACACTTTTGGCAGCTGCGCCAAGCACCTTAGATGTTCGACTTGTGCAGATGCTGCCAAGCTCTCGCTCCTTCTTGAAGAATGGCAGATACTGAGGCTTGCGCCCAGCAATCGGTTGATGCTGAAAAGCTGCGGGTTGAGCCAGATACCACAGGTAGACACGGTTTGACCAATGCAGATGCAAAACCACTACCACTGCCACTGCTACTCCGACGACGACTATTACTACTACTCTTGTCATTTCGGCAGTGAGGCTCATGCTGCCGCATTTGCATTTTGGGAATTCTCAGCGACAAGCACAACGTATCTTCTCAGGACGTAGACTCACCAATACGTTCTAAGGCGGAGGGTTTGGCAGCCTTATCCTCCAACTCCAACTATCCCCGACACGTGCCAAACACTCCGACCCTTCATGCTTCCTCCAGCAGACAGACCTCAGGGGCTGCCTGTAAACCCTACACATTGGAATCCTCACTCCTGCAACGGCAGCGCAAATGTGGTCAGCTCGCTGCAGCCCACCTGCTCAGCCACCGCGACCATGGCTTCCCTTTCGGCCACCACGGTAGCCTGTCCATTTTTGCAGGCTTCAAGATTCTTCGTGCAAGCGTGCCCTGCTCACAACTGCATTCGACCACCTCGTTGAGTTCCGTCACCATGTCTGCTTCCCTCTTCAGCTTTCTCTGCTCCCTGTTTGGATACACCAGTGCCGACGGCCCCATGTCACACAGCGGCGGAAGGCCCAAACGCTGCTTGAGCATCCCATTTTGCCTGGTGCTCCTGAGGTGATTGCAGAGGTATCGTATGACAGCTTGCTGAAAACCACACAGCTTCTGATTGACATCTGTTGCGATGCTCATAACAGCCAGGGACAACTTGCTTTTGTGCTGTCCTCCGTCTTCTCGATTTCCCTTGCCCATTCCTGACTACAGACCACGACGTTGTCAGCACACCATCTCAAGCTGCGTCGATGGCCTGGTTCGACGGCTCCCTGAAGCGACCTTCCCTGAAGGCATCAATGGCTTCCTGCGCAGAGGAGCGTAGAACAATGCGGGCACCGGGCTCGCCCTCAGAATGCGCCTCCCATTGCTTGAGGCCTCGGTGGGCCTGGCCAAGCCTGAAGTAAGCCTCACACTCCATGCTGTGGCTTCCGCTGAATCAGGACGTGTGATGCCTTGGGCCATTCCGGCTTCAGCGAGACACACTTCTTGGCATCTGCCAAAGCCTCGGAATGGAGCCGCTGCGAAGCCTTGTTTGTGGCGCTGCTTCCTTCCTAAACATCTCAAAGCATGTCCTTGTCAAACTTCTTGAGCTTCACATAGCAGGCAGATCGGTTTGAGAAAAGCCTCGATGCCGATGCCGCTGGGGAGAAGCACACGACAAGACTATGACTTTGGCTGCAAAAGCGCTCGAAAACTACATGGCTACCGGATCTACTGCACCAATCTGTACCACGATCTTAGGCAAGGGCTTCTCTTCGTCGAGCGTCTGATTCAAGGCTCGAGTGTAGTATACCTGTGCTGGTCACGCTCAATATTCCCAAGACGCGACATCCTTGTCCTTGCGACCATGCCGGGGCACGGCTGCATCACGCCAGGATGAATTTCTGAAGCATCCATCGGCCTGACGTCACATCCCTCAACAAGCGACGGCCACTTCACGGAAGGTCCACACGAGACCAAAGCCGCCCGCCTTTTGTTTGAAGTCTCGCGCGAGCTCCTGGCGAAGACGAGTTTGCCGGAGTCCACGGTTGAGGCAACGGTACAGAGTATGCGATTGCGTGCCTCGGGCGACCAGCCACTGCGGTCCGGCGATGCTGCTCGGAGCGCCTTCGAGTGTAAGTCCTCCCAACAACATGACAAACTGCGGGATGGCATATGGCACTTCCAGGCATCATGGCACTGCAGTAGGCCGGATGGGAAGGTCTGCCTGAATTTGAGGCGCCGCTTCTCTCTGCAGGACAAGCCTCGGAAATTCTCACTCTGACCTTTCGCGGGTGGCTTTCCTTTTTGGTGCAAGCCCGAGCGACTCGTTCTCCTCCAGCAGCTGCGGCCTAGGGCCCGTGGCTCGATGCAGAAAGGAGGGTGGAAAGTGCTCATCGCTGCTCTCCGTGCTGCTCTCTTCGTGGCTCTGTCTGAGGGTTCTGCCAATGCTTCTTGGAAGGCCTCGCCTTCGTGAGCGTCACCTGACACGGACGAACGAAGCACGCGACAGCTGTGATGAACGCAGCCACCTGCAAGCACGTGTTGTACTGCCCGGACTTTTTCACCTGCGACCTTGCAGTCATGTGAGCAGGATGCCAATGACACGACGCTACCCCGGACGGAGGACGGGACGACCGACCTGACGAAGCTTCGAGATCCACTGGTTGCTACAAGCAGTGCAGAACCTTCGTGTCGTCGTTTTTTATCTCCTAGAAGAGCCGGGTCCATGGTAGGCTGAGCCCGTTGCTCCTCAGCTTCTGCCGGAGCCGCTGCCTTCATGCAATCTACTGCGGTCCCAACAACAGAAACTCAAGAATAAAGCGCAGAGCCGTGCCTTGATGATGTCCCATCGGGTTTTGTCAGGAACAATCTTGTCAAAGAGCTTCCCCTGAAACGACGGGAAGAGCTGGGATACGCACAGAACCCCGCACTATGCAGCAGCGGCACCATCAAGATCGGAGATTTGTCATCTCCTCTGATGAACACCTTCAGGTACCTTGAGAAGTGCAACTTCTTCAGGTTCCACGTCGTGCCGTGAAGTTGAGCTGAAGTGGAACAGTCGGGCACTGCTCCATGGCATCCACTCCAAACAAATCCGCGAGGCAGGTGACCTCACATGCCTCCAGCGAAGCTGCGCCCGGAGCATGTCGCTTAAGCTTTGGCTCAGCTTTGGCAAAGCGCCTTCTCCAGGGCTGCCTTGTCCAAATGGATTCGGAAAACAGCAGTTTTGTCGTCCTGAGGCAAAGCCTAAAGCGCCTTCAGGCTGTGACAAAGACTTCCGAGCACACGGCCTGGCCATCTTCCAGAGAACAGCACAAATCTTCCCGACGAGCCACGAAAGCCTCCTGGCGCACGGATACGGAGGTAGGGCGGAACGCTTGCAGTGCCAATCCTGCTTTCTTGGCAGACGGCCAGGCTTGACCTGCCGGTGCAGGCCGAAGTCGCAGGGGGGAGGAGAGGCTGCCAAAGGCCCGCAAGGCTGCCCGCCTTGACCAGCATGTCTTCCGCCTTCTTAACCGGCGTGCGAGCCGTAGGAGTCCAACCGAAGTGGCTCCTCAGCTGCTTTCGACCACGAGGTATCACATGCGCCTGCCCTGCAGTGAGCCAGGTGCTTGCGGTGGTGGCTCAGTCCAAGCTTCCAAACCTTCAAAATAGCCAGGCTCATGCTTCAATAGCTAGGTGCTGTCAAGGTTGTGAGCTTCGGACCGCATTCCAAGCCTAGGAGGAAAGCACGGATTTGTTGCAGTGGCTTGGGGGCTGATTGGCGCACCAACAGCACGCACACACCTTGTGATCTCGCTTAGCCAGCTCCAATGTGAAGACATTGCTTCCATCCTCCTTGCAGTCAGCATGTGTTCTCCTCAAGAACGACACATTGCACATCAAGCCTGCATCTCCAAAGTCCACCATGAGAGGTCCCGCCTAACATCTCCATACCTGCAGTGCAATAGAGATCCTAGCATTAGCGCAAGACCGAGCCGAATGGAAGTGAGATGCTTATCCTGCAACAGACGGATTGGAAGTGCAGGTAAGCTCCCGACAGGGTGCCGTTGATTGGGGCCAGGAGGCTGTCCAGATCCTGTCTTCCCACAGCCTGCGACTGCTACTGCTTCTCATATTGTGTGGCGGAAGGGGCGGGCAGCCAGGCACCTTCACCTTTAGCTCCCAGCTGGACAGCTCCACACACAGGTCTGCCGCACACAGCGAAGCCTGCGGAGCAGAAGTTCGGAAGGGCGTGTCGTTTTGTCCACTTCACGTCAGACAGGCCGCAGCCTCGCCGAGAACGTACTTCAGCGTGATCCGTCCCATGCTCTGCAAGTAGTCCACTCCCCTGTGCAACAATATTGTTCACAGTGGAATCCCCAGTGACTCGGGCTTGGACCATGTGCCTGGTGGTTCCACTGCTTGGAAGACACACGAAGTCCCGCATCTTGTAGACTTGGCCCTCCAATGGACCAACTTTGCGCAGCGCAGACCAGGTCTGAACATGTCACGTCGCTTCGGCATTTTTATCTTGAGCAGTAGCACAATCAGCTGTACACAGCACTGGTCTACGTCTTAACGACGTCAGGGCTGGTGCTAAGACACATCCTGCAGAGGCTAAAGCTGTCGGAAAAGACGCCTCTGCACGCAGTGAAACTATTGTAACTATTGGTTGAATTCAGACAGAGTTGCGCTATTGTCCGACTGAATCGCCGATGCGATCCTGTGGATCGGAAAGCTTTTAATGCTCACCACGCTTAGCGCATCAAGTATGGATGCAGCGCTTTTCTCCAAGCCTTTCAGGCTGGGCAGCACACGCGCAGTCAGCAACGGCTAATTCCACTTTGGAGGTCCTTTCGTTACCTCGAAAAAACTTCTAAGAGCTCAGACGCGAAGCGAAATCCTGCACCAAGTTCGCCTCGGCAGCTCAGGCCCAATGGCTTGGGCTTGGCCTGGGTGCCAACTACTCCCGCGCATCCAGGCCTCAGTGCCCTTGCCTTCACTCTCCCAACTTGCCGCCTGCGAGCACTAGCATGTTCACAAGGTGTGTGCACCGCAGTCTGCAATGCAGAAACCCTACAGTACCTGCTTGCTCCATCTCCTCGATCAAATCCTGAATCAAGCGTATAATTAACGAGCTGATGACGAGACCACGATGACGGAATTGATGACTCTACAGGAGCTGAGCTGAAGGCATCGATCTCAGTCGCCTTCCTTAGGGGGAAAATCTGTGCGCAAACTCTGGCGAAGGAAGAGCCTGAGACCAACCTGTCGCCTGGTGCAAACTGACTGCACATACCGGGGCTGTCAAGATTCGAGGAAGGCTTTGTTTTATCCTTCTTGGAATCCATCACGGCACTTGCATCACGGGAAAGCTGCCGACTGACAAGCTGGGCATAGACTCCGCCGGCGGCGACGAGCTCATCGTGGCTGCCTCGCTCCACAATCGTTCCCTTGTGTACGACACAGATCTGCGTTGCGTTGATGACCGTGCTCAGTCGGTGAGCGATCAGCACAACTGTGCTGTTCAGCTCAGATAGCAAAGACTCGAGCGCACCCTGCACAATTGCTTCGTTCTCTGCATCAAGAGCTGATGTTGCTTCATCCAAGAATAGCATGCGAGGCTTGCGAAGGAAGCATCGCGCAATTGCCAGACGCTGCTTCTGTCCACCAGAAAGCATAATTCCTTTCTCGCCAACTCGCGTGTCATAACCTTCTTCCATCTCCAGAATGAACTCATGCGCATTGGCTGCTCGACAAGCTTCAACTACTTCATCACGCGTGTAGTCTCTGCCAATTCCATAGGCAAGGTTTTCAACTATGGTGGAAGAGAAAAGCTGCGTGTCTTGCGCAACGAACCCGCAACATTTTCGAACACTCTTGGAGGACAGGGTCGTCATACTCCGGCCATCCAGGCGTATTTCCCCGCCAGTTGGCTCGTAGAACCTCATGAGTAAATGAACCAAGGTACTCTTTCCACCTCCACTCTTGCCGACAAGAGCCGTGGTGGTCCCAGGGGGCATGTCCATGTCAATTCCTTTTAGAACCAAGGTCTCGGGCCGAGACCTGTAACGAAATTGAATACCACGAAGCTGCAGGTGTCCCTTCACACAATCGCGTGTGACTTCCTCACCATCATCGGGATTGACATCGGGACGAGCATCGATCAATGAAAACACACGTTCCGCCGCTGACGAGGAACGAATCAAGTCATTGAAGACGTTCCCGAGAGCAATGAAGGCATTGTTCATCATGTTCCAATAAAGCTGGAACGTGATGAGAGAGCCGATGCTCATCACTTCGCCTTTCTCGTCGCAAACAAGCTGGCCACCGTACCACAAAATGAGCACTGCCGTGCCCAGATTGAGATATGTTGAGAAGGCGGTCACCGAGGCTCCAACGTAAGCATTCCTCACGCCGTGGCCCAAGGCTGTGTTGATGCTGTCTGAGTATCTGAAGGCCTCGTGCTCTTCGGTTGAAAAGCCACGCACTGTACGGATGTTGCTAATGGCATCCGTCGCAGTGCTGTTTGCTTCACCATAGGCACAATAGATGGATCTGGTGATTTTCCGGGCCCACTTGGCATATGCGCGGTAGCTGTAGGTGATCGGGGGCACAATTGTAAGTGCAAGGATCGACAACTTCCAAGAAGTGTGGAAAGCCATGAACATGCCGCCCACCTCTGAAGTCACGGTATCATGAGAACTGCTTCAACTCCAGGACACTCTTTGCTGTCCCGATCTGACATACATGGGAGTTTCCGAAAATAGGGACCCTGATATAGTATCCTAAATAGTAGGATCCTTATAATAACGACCCCAAAATAAGGTACCCCTAATTTTCGGAAACTCCCACATCAACTGCAGCTGTGGCGCCAGCAAGAGAACGTTGGCCAGCAGATCATTCATCAATGTGCTTAGCGGCCTTAGCAGCTCCGTCAGGTCATCTTCAAATGTATATGATAATACGGATCCTACTATTTAAGGTACTATATTAGGGTCCCCTATTTTCGGAAACTCCCATTCAAAGCTCACTTTAGTTGACAGAACGGAAAAGTATTACAGTATTGTCGAGTCTTGCATGAGTTCTCATATTTTCCCAAAGAGAGTGGTAACACTGTGGGGTTCCTACGCTCAGAGTGGGCGGGGTGGGAGTGAAAGTTGAAAGGGGGAGAGAGAGAGAGAGAGAGAGAGAGAGAGAGAGAGAGCGAGAGTGAGAGAGAAAGAGAGACAGAGAGAGAGAGAGAGAGCGAGAGCGAGAGCGAGAGCGAGAGCGAGAGGGAGAGGGAGAGGGAGAGGGGGAGGGGCAGGGAGAGACTGAAGGGGAGACACATAGACCGTGAGGAGTGTGGTTGGTTTACCGACTGACAGACTGCAAGCATGGAAACTCTAAAAGTCGCCCCTGAATATCCGCAAGATTTATGCTAAGCGGCTGCGTCATCTGACCTTGGTGCAGCTGTGCATTTCGCTGCGCCAAGCTACTTCCGGAGGCTGAAATCGCAAACCAAGACTAAGAGACAAGACGGGTACCAAGCACTCAGTGCCACTGCAAGGACTAGTAACCTCAAGAGCTATATATTTCGCTGCAGTATGAAAGCTTCTTCGAAACCAATGTCCCGGGATGCACGTATCATTTCAGTAACTGCAAGCTTCGGAGAGGTCAATGTGTTGAAGGCAGGCCTTCGCACGCATCTGCTGGTGGTATACCGTGTCACAACAGTCATCGTTTCACAACAGGATTGTTTGGAGCCGGACGAGACAGGGAAACGAATGCTTGAATGTCCAAACCACCCAAGAAGCAATTGGGAAGGACAACCCGAACACCCTGAAGGAACCAGAGTAACCAAGCCATCGCTGAACCGCTGATCCAGGTTGCTTGCATCATTCGTCAGGCGAGATGTCAGCTGACCAGTGTGCATAGTATCGAAGAAAGAGATATCCATGCGGACCACGCTTGCAAAGAGCTTCAAGCGAACAGAACAGGCCATGCGCCTCTGCACCAGTTCTTGCGCAAGGGCCTTCAAGCCGCTGAAGCATCCCTGCAAAATGTTGATGATAACATAGGTGAGCATGGCATACTCAAACTTTGATCTTCCACCCTCGGGGTTCTTCAGATATGCAAGGATACCATCGAAGATCGACCCTTGCACATTTGGGGCAAAGATTTGCAATCCCTGCGTGATGACCAAACAGGTGACGGCTGCCACCAGCGTAGGCCAGAATTCCATGGAGAGCTGCCTTTCAGCGCATTGAGGGGTGCTGCGTATGCTCGACTCAACATGAACTGCTAGTCCAGAGACAAGCGACACTATGCGCTTGAAGTATGTCCATGTCGTGATCTGCTCTCCATCTCGGCGCACCGAACGTGCACCAAATCCTTTTGCGCTGTGCTTGTCCTTCCTCATGGTCAGCTGCCAGACACAAAACAACTTTACGAAAACGCGCTAATTGCAAGCATGCTTCTGTTTGTAACACCGTGGACAGAGGTCGAAGTCGCACGTTCTGCATCTGTATGCGATATAATGCGGACCCTGGCACGTGCAGGTGACGTGCAGCTCTTAGAATGGTCACATCAGCCAATACTGCCAGCTAGCCTTCATTTGGTCACCGCATACGTCACAACTATGGCATTTCAGACCCGTCTCAAAGAAGAGCGGGTGCATGTGGATATGCGGAATGAGCCTGAACACCGACCGGCTGCTGATTGCTATGTGGGCGGCGCTCATAGCCAGGATCGACAGCTGGGGCACTGGCTCCCCTTGTTCCTCGGTGAACTTGTTCAGCAGGTTCTTCAGCATGAAGTACTCCTCGGCTGGCTGAAAGCATCCTAGTCAAGCAAGCTTGAGGAATGTACACCACGACACGGAACATTCAAACTGATAGCAGAACAGCCTGCTTGTACATAAATCTGCGGCCATGAAGCTACGTTGATCAGAACCATAGTCAAAGCTTGCAGTGTGCCCTGCAAGGCCAAGAACCGCGGGTCGTAGTGGTACACGATGCATTTGATACCGTTGTAGAATGACATGCCTGTCACAGGAGCGCACGGAGCAGCAATTGAATGCAAACAGCATGACAGACTTTGCTTCTGGCAAGCCAAGTGAAGTCCTCTTGGCCCTGTTGGCAAGTTTGAGTACGGTATCTGACATTACGAAACACAACGTACCTTCGAACTCCAATCCTTCTCTCTCAACATTGGCTTTGCAAGGAAGGCAAGCAAAGAGCTTGGCAGCCACACTTTTCAAGAGCCTTACAAACTGCAGGCTACGAGAGCTGATGAGACCAACACCGAGCCAGGCGCCTGTGCTGATTGCGAAAAGCACAAGCATGATGATCTCCTTTCTGCGATCTGCCCGCTTCATGAGCAGCGCATGGTCGCGGTTCATCTCAAAAGCACTCTTCTCCTCCTGGGTGTGACAGGGTTGAAGCACGAGTAGTTGTCGTGTTGAGCACTGCAACTTCCACAACATCCGGGCTGCCCACACTGGAGGTGGAGATGAGAGAAGACCCGGCAGAGCCTGGCAACGATCACAGCGCCCCCGTCGAAGTGTCTCCCCCTGACACTTCCCGGGCACTTTGCACGAGTGCACTCTTGAACCCGAGCACCGCGCCATTCACAGCCTGCATGGGCACCTTGCTCCGGAAGGCATGAGCATTTGGAGAAAGAGTCGAAAGGAAGGCACGGCACCGGACAACCACGGTCCAGCCTCCGCCAAAGGTACTCGCAAATCACCGTTTGTCCCGTTGCTGGCAACTTCCCGTGCAGACTCCTCGGTCGAAATTTATGATCAGTCACAAAGCTACAATGAGCTCGACTCGCTCTTTCTCGTGCCTGCGCCTGCCGAAACTGCTGAAGTGGCGAGCTGGCCTGCGCTGCAACGCCCACTCGTAGATGTCGTAGAATGTGGAATGGAGCATCCCAAGCGCCTCCGTGCGCTTGTAGACCAGGAAGGCAAGCCCGGCCATCAACGGAAACACCTCAGAGACGCATCGCCATCGCGCAGCGTAGCGTGACTAAGGAAGCCGCGGAACCGGAGCTCCCTGTCTTGGCCCGGGCCGCGGGCCAAAACTCGAACGAGGCAGCAGGTCAAGATGTCCGATGTCACCTGGCTAAGCTCCCAAGGCCTCCTAAGGCCTCCCACAGAGCGGAAACCGCCCAAGGATGCCCAAGGCTTGCACCGACTCGTACTCATCCACGTTTGCATCTTTTTTGCTATGGGTGCCGACATAGTAGATGCTCGAAGCAACGATAACATCCACGACGAAGGCCTCCAGGTGCAACGCGTTCCAGGACAATTGCGCGACATCACGACCCGCGGGTGAAGTCCAATCTCTCCCGGCGAGGCACAGCTCCGGTGGCGACGGCGAACGCCCCGCGGGAGAGTTGCATGTGTCCTGGGTCTGGGCCGTCTGGGTGGGGGCTTCAGCTTCCCGCACACCTCTGCTCGCCTCACTGGGCCCCCGAACCAAAAATAGCACTGATCTGGTCTTCGGAGTTTGAGAGGGGAAGCAGCTGTGGAATGCATGGCCAGCTCACTAGTCGGCGCAGACAAGGCAGGTATCAAGCACGATTGCCCACCTTCCCGGATGGGTTTTGAGATTCAATCCAAAGAGCATGTGATCGAATTGCAAGAGCATCTTGCTCATGCAATATGCCACAGTCCACACTTCTACGAAGCTGCAGTACTGCCTTGAGCATACACGCAGTCTTTTGACTTTTCACGAGACTCTTGGAGTCTGTTACGCCAAGGATTCAAACCTCCACAGAGGCAGAGGCCGGCACGTCTGGAGGAATTACAAGCATAGTATACTGCTTTCGCACTTTCTGCATATGTCTTGTGTTAACAGCAGAGAACGGTCGCATGGACATCGACCCTTTCTTGGCAGTCTGCTTTCTTGCCAAGAAGGGGTGTGGTGATTCTTGGATTGTGAGCTGTCTCGAGCCATCTAGACTGCTTTCCTCAGAGTCCACCGAAGCATCTGACGAATTCCACACGAGTCTTGCTCTTGGCTCTCGAATGCAGCCTGTCGTAGCCACGCGTTGCAGGCTTGAGACGCTTGCTAGGGAACTCCGGCGTCGTCGGGCATCCAGCAGATCGTCTGGCTCCTCCTTCTCCCAAAATGTTAACTGAAGCCCAGGCCCACTCTGCCACTTTGTCAAGGATTCAATCAGCGCAAGCCTCAGGTCCTTTCTGCACAAAGGTTCTCAGACTCTCGGACTCTCCACAAACACGCCGCACACGCCCTAGGCCTAGGCTCCGGTCTCCTCTGCGTGAGCCTGGGCCGGCTTGGAAAGGGCTCGCTCCACGCCTCGGTCCCGCAGACACCTGGGCCGGCGGGAGAAGGAAAAAAAAACACGCCTCATCGCCTCACCTCAGCTCACCACATCACCAGACCACTCTGACTCTGCTCAAGCGTTAGGCCGTCAGGCACTGGCCTGCGGGACCGGGCCAGCGCCTGACTACGAAGCTCCAGGCGAGCGAAGGAGCTTCGCAAAGAGGTCACCGCGTCCAGCAACGCCGCTGACGATCCCGCTTCGGTCATGGCACGGAGATGCAGTGACTCTTCTTTGCTTAAAGGGCTACATCTTCTCTGTAGTGCATCCTAAAAGCGGCCAAGCCCTAAGTGCGAGTGGAGCGGAGCAAGTGCAGGTTCCACACGACGAGTGCAGATGTAAATCATTGAACAAGCTGGGACCTCCCATCGCCCGTTGCACTCGTCCATCTCAGCCATCCTTCCACAAACGTGGCATCCCTTCTGCTCTATAGTCTCAGATATGCCACGGGCTGAGCTGCGCACCGCAGCCAGGCTGGCTGCAAAATCAACAGATACTAACATGAATCATTCCGCTGTCTGGTGCCACATGCTGATCGATGCCTCGCATAGTCTACAACTTCTGGTCTTGCTAACGGTTAGGCTAACGCCTCTAATTGGCTTTGTAGCGAGTATGACACAGGGCTTCCGCGGCTCAGGCTTCATGATCTTTTTGAGAATGGAAACATAACTGGAGCCAATCAATCACCCGGCGCGAACATGAACACGAAGCGTGACTACCCGATTAAGGAGATCGAGGCGACCTCCAGGAGCTCGACAAAGTCTCTGTCTCATTTCATGCGCGTCAATTCCATGCAGTCACGTCTGGCTGCTCGGTCGAGATGCCAGGGACGCACAGAGTTCCTGTTCGCCCGCTGAAGAAGCAGCAGAACCTGCTTGCAATTGCGGCAAACTTCACGTAAAGTAAAGGAGGCAAAAGGCAAACTGCAGTTCGTGCCTTGACGGCGAGAGTGCCAGAAGTGCCTTTTCTGGGAACCTGACCAAACACCTCCAGAGGAGCTGCCACGTTTGCCGAACGCTCGCCTCTGCAAGCCTGCTCCGGCCTGCTCCAGGACCATCCTCATTTGGGCAAAGCATACGCACTTTGGTATGCCTCAGTGCAGCAGCGCATAGCAGCGCATAGCAGCGCATAGCAGCGCAGTGAAGGGATTCAGTCTCTTGCATCGAAGGTCGAGCTGTCTCACGTCCACTCTCTCTGACACTGCACATGTTGCGCTGGCCCACAGCCAGGGAACCTTTCAATTACGGCCGTGCAAGCAGCATTCAGAACCCAGGGTTCCCCATCCATCTGGAAGTGCTGTCCTGCAGCCAAGCTTGAGGCTCTCTGACTCTCTGCGGATGCGGAGGAGAAGGCTAGCTGCAGCGCTTGCAACATACCAACATGTCCTTTCTTCAGGCGCATTTCCACACGGCGTGGCTGAAAGGCGATATCCACATTGCCACATGGGGCCTTCAGGACCTTCTTGGTCAGGGTCATGCCAATTACCTTGAAGGCTGAAAGGCTGAGAAGGGGCAATAGAAAATTAGAAAACCCACAGCACACACAAGCAAGGAGTCGAGGGACTCCGTAGGGACCTTGTCTGGTGAAAACCTCCAGCCTCCCATCATTCGGGCTTACCTGGTCCGCACGGACACGCACGGACACGCACGGACACAGACTTTCTCGACTCCTCGACTGCAGGTGCATTTGGTGCAACCCTCGACTGCCTGTCTTCGCACGGCCTCGCTGCCGTACAATAGCATGCCTGCACCTTGTCAAGCGAAGAACATCGACAACAGCCACTCTGCTCTATGAATTGGAGAACCGCCACTGCTTGCATCCGGGAGTCCATAGGAATTCAAGTTTGTGAGCGTGAATTGGCGGATGGAGCTCGGAAATGTGACCGTTCCCGGATCATCATCAAATCTGACTTCAAGGTCGTCGTTCAAAGCACGGGTACGACAGCACAAACATCTGGCACAGTTCGGCCCATTCAGTGCATAACATAGCAGACCGCCATGAAGAAACCGGCATGGTGGGACGCAGCGCATCCGAAAGCAACACTTACCGAAACCCGACGACCGCACTCTCCCAACTTCGTAAGCAGTGTGGGCGTCCATCCCAACCGAGAAGTAATTGGTAAAGTATCCGATGAACTCCACCGTCCCACGTTGACGAAGAGATGGCGGCAGAAGATGGGAGGGTCTCAAGGTGAGCCGCCACTGATCAAGCAGAACGGTCTCGGCCTTCATAGCACGCTGAACGTAGGACAGCAACTGAAAGTTGTCTGTGAGTGCAGGGCCCCAACCAAGAGACCGGGCCAGATCATTCCCTGTACCGAGAGGGACGATTCCAACGGGCGGTAGCCGGATGTTCTTGAACAAGGCTTCTCGTCTGTCATTCAACTCAGAGAGGACCCAGGTCACAGTGCCATCCCCACCACAGGCCAAGAGAGCAACATCTCGGCTCTCCCGGAGCAGATCTGCCGCCAGCTTTAGTCCAGACTCTAAATCATTCGGCAGTTTGCAGATCTTCCCGTTCTGGGCCAAGAGCGCTTCGAAGAGTCTCTCGAAGCGCTTGCCACTCTGATCCCCAGAGCCTGCAGCAAGGACTCAACCCGGGCAGCCGCAGTTGCGAATGCAGCGAGTGCTAGAAACGCACTGGCCCCCAGCCTGGATTCACAAAAGCGATGAGGTAGCGGCCTGCTTCGCCCTTGCATCAGATCAAGTCCGGCTCAAAGGTAGAGAAAGTAAAGCAATCTAAAGCAAAACAGTCCGAGATGATCCAAAGTTTTTCAAGTGGCCAGGGAGGATTGGAGATCGTTGTATTCGAGCAACGAGATCTGGTGGCCTCTCGTTTCGCAGAAAAAGGACGCAAGAAGTGGCAAAAGTCAACCCTGCGGCCTCGTACAGGAGTTGGGAAGCTGACATCGGTGCTGCCTGGAACATCGTTAGCTGGAGTGGCGATGGCTGGCTTGCCTCGGTCCAGGTTCACATCGCGTGGCTGCTACAGCTCGATGCCACCTGGCTGCCAGGCTCTCTCTGCGTCACTGTGGTTTGGGGAGATGCCACGATGCCGCGATGCCGGATTAGACCGGATGCTGCAGCCAGAGGGCCCCAGGTTCTGCAGTTGAAGAACCTCCAGGTCTGTGCGGTCACGAGGAGACTTCGATGGGAAGGCATCAATGCAGTTGAGAAACACAGAGCAGGCCAACATCCTTGCAGGAAAGCATCCGTTGGACTTGCAAAGCCACGATATTAAATGTGCACCACCACAGTGGAAGTCAGACGTCTCTACTTCGGGCAAGTCACAATGCCAGAATGGCAGTGCAGAAACTGCCGAACAATCCCACCTCCGCTCGTTCGGGGTGATCGTGATCTACTGGAGGCTATGCATGAAAAGACTGGACTTGCGGTAGGGGAGCAGATGGTGTCGAGCAGCATAGAAGCAGCTTCTCCGCAGCTGTTAACTGGTATGCAAAAGATCTTGGCAACTACTTGAAGTGTCTGACCTGGCTGCACTGAGTCACTGAGCCCACAAAGTCTGCGTCACAAGCAATATAGGTAAGCCCAAAGCATAGATACTTTGTGCTGACAGAACACGCCACGACGGTCGGGACAGCAGAAGTGACCTGCAACTCGCGGTACGAGTACTCACGGCACCAAAGCTATAAGAAGTTGTCCAGTTCGGTTGTCGATGTTGTCACACGCCCGAGTGCTTCTTCGACACCCCGAGAAAGCACAACGCCTGGCGTAGCAAGGCATCCAACGTGGCGGCCACAGAGACTTTCTCTGTCTGGCTTGTTGTAGCAGAACACGTCGTATTCGGATGCAAAGCCTCCCAGACCGCGACTCATCTCACCAAGACAAGAACGACGGTAAGTAGACGACATGTCGAATTCTCGCCAGGAAGCGTCTGCCGTTGCCTGTCAAAGTTGCAGGGGCACCGCTTTCCTGATTCTGGCGAGTCCTGGCAAAAGGCGCCATGTCCTCCCAACCTCCCAGAAACCCCTTAACTCGATGAACCGTCTGGTAGGTCAATTTTGGCTATTTGCCCAAAACTCCTGAAGAGTTTGCAGACGAAACTGCCTGAGCGGTGGTAATACCTCGGGTTTACAGAAATCTCTAGACTTTGTGCCAGGATGCCCAGGATGTCCAGGCTCAGCCAAGTTGCCCTTCAAAAGCTTGGCACTCAGGGTTCTTTTCACAAATCTGGGCACAGCCCGTTATAGATGTGGTCGCCGGTGGGGGCATAGCCTGGCCGAGAAAATGCCGGAAGGCAAACACACGCATTCATAATCCCGAACCTGGCCTCACGTCCGCAGTCTTTGGGGCTTTCGCAAATACACTCGCCCACGGACGCGTTGAATTCTCGTAGATCCTGTAAGGCCAATGAAAACATTCACAGGAAGCCCAAAGTGAGAGCGTGTCGGTCCTGGCACTGCGCATTCTTGCATTCCGGGCCTCAGCAGCTCAAAGACAAGGCCGCTTGGCCCGGAGCCAAAACTTCGCGGAGCATCGCATTTTGCAGCAGAGCTTCGCAAACCCCCGCACACCACATCCTTCTCACATTCAGGGTCCTGCACGACACCTTAGAGTGCAAAGCAGTTGCAAAGCAGCGTTGTCGAAGTCTCTTTGCACCGTTTCCCGAAAGTGAGACGCAAGCCGGAACTCTCCAGCTTCGCGCGCCACCGGCCAAGTTCCACAGCCTTATCCCGAAAGCTCACCGGTCTCCACAAGCGACGCCGAAGCGATTGCTAAGCAAACTTATGAAGTCTTAAAGGCGCACGATGAGTACGGTAATTTGCTCGAAACGGACCTTCTCATGTTGCTAGAAGAACACTCTGCAGGGAGGCCCTGCCTTGCGACAAACCTGGTGTGATGGTGCTTAGACATCCTCGGATGATGTGGGTGGCGTGATCCGGCTCACCGACCGGAAGCCTATCAATCGTACGATGCAGGACTGAGAGACGACGTGCGCACGTCATGGACGAATAGACTACACAGCTAGCTGCTCATTATGACCTTCGCCTTTACTCCAATACCCTGTGGCCGAGCCGCTGTATGAGGTAGAACAGCTAGGGTCTTGTCGAGCAGGATATCCTCAAGACCGCTGTGGCTTCGAGGGGTGGCCCAGAATGCAGTAGCACATAGCACATAGCCACCGGCAAGCACCACTACTGAATGCTGCACTACTGCACTCCTTCTCCGCCGCATAGAGTTGTACGAGCAAAGGCGTCAGCAGGCTGACGGGGCGCATGCAAGGATGCTGATGGCAAATGGCAGTGCTGCAGCCCTTTCCCACATACATATTTCATGCGCTAAGCACTAGTCAAGGGTCTGTGAACTTTGCGAGCAGATGACACCAGTTCCGCAGAAAGGACTGAGAGTGGTGTTTCTCTAGCTAGCTGACCGCCGCTTCCTGGTACTTGATTGAATGTAAACCGTTGGTAATCTGGCACAACGGCTTCATGGCCTTGAGCGCGTTCGTTCAAACAGACCACACTGCCGGAACGCTTCTGCACAAGCTCATCGTATTCACTGAAGCAAAAAAGCCTCAGGCGACATTCTCTCTCCTCTGCCCCGAGCTGTCCCGTCTCGCACGTTTTTGCATTGCGAGTGATTTCAAGGTCTGTCACGAACCCCAGCCCCTCGGCCAGACAGTTGGGCGCAGAAATCAAGGGGCAACCCTCGAAAAGCATGACAGAAGCTCCAGAGAAAAACACGCAAGTGCACGCAGGGCGGCCATGAAAGCCGAACACAAAACATGTGTCTCACAAGGCTTAGGCAGCACCTTGTTTATCAGGGGAAGCATGACATCCGCAGATGCAGCTCGGAAGAGGAGCTTCCAACAACAAAGCAACTTGAGATGACCTCTCATCGTCGGAAGAACTGCGAAGCCCATCCTAAAGCTGCATCCGTGCTGCCGGACGTGATCGAAATGCTCTGACGCTAGCAACTGACCTGCCTGCGGTGGCATGCTACTGTCACCAGCACTGGATCACTGAAGGAGTCTATCAACTCCAAATTAATACGGTACATCCCGGGCCGGCTGACAGTTTCAACACCATGTGCATCACATCAAAATTAATCAAGCTCTGCTGGTATATGCGACCCCTACCTGTCCTGCTAGCCTCAACATCATGTGCCTGCTGCTGGTGCTGACACTTGCCGGCCACGGGCGGCCCTCAGCAAGTTGATCATTGCAATTGCAGAGGGATGGGGTCTACCTTGCGCAGCGTTTCGGGCAATCCTCCTGCCCTGAACACGCCTGGCTTAGTAGCGTCTCCGAGAGGCTGGAAACTGTCCTTCACCTTGATCGGTCTGCAAACCGTCCACGACGACATTCCACTTCTCGGAGCCTTCTCAAACTTACATACCGGCAACCTCCAGGCAGCTTCCAGCTATCAGTTCTGATTCGCCGGTGCACTGGTGCCTGTCGAAATTCCGTGGTTCGACGGATTTCCGAAGCCTCGAAGCCCCAGCTCCACAGCTCGCGAAGCACATGCTAACAGCATGCTGTCGGCTGACTGAGGCTTGCTCAACATGTCTCAAATGAAGGGCCGCAATCAACGTTTGGAAGTTATGGCTTACAAACTCAACCGGGCGGGCGTTTACATCATGGCCCACATCAATAGTTGTTAAACCATTGCAAGGATCGCTGCTTTTCCTTGAAAGCACTTTTTTCTGGGGTGCAAGAGGATAGGATGCATCGTGGCTCGCACAACATCACAAACAGCTGCACTTTAGCCTACACCTTAGGCCAGCTAGTGATTCAGTTAGTCCTCCTCTTGCGCAGCGTCGCATGATCTCCTAATTCCACATGCATTAGCACTCGCGTCGACAATGGAGGCACGTTCGTGCGCCTTAAGCGTCGTAGGTGTGCTATCGGCAATCCTCATGAGGCAAGATTCTCACCGAATCCAAGCCGGATCTATACATCTTCGGAGGAGTCACCAGGGGATGGGGAAGTTCTCTGTCGGACAACTTGTCTTCGGCAGTTGCAACAGAACCGATAGGACTACCTTTTGGACTCCTGAACTTCCCTATCCTTCGAACAGGTCACCGGCTTTTGATCGCAGCCCAGCCCTGCATTTCAGATGCCAGCGCCTTCATACTCTTCATGCAATGCAGGGCCTCAGCGGTGTGGCTGAAGCTTCCGAAGCTGCTGTGCCACGTGCAAGTGCACAGTACGCGACTGCCTTAGACCCTCGGCCTCGTCATCCAGAATCAACCCCTGCTTCTCATCACCGGTTGTTTCCGCACCTTGCGTGGCTGCTGAACTATGGAGGGGTTGAGCCTTTGAGCCTCGAGGGGGATCTGCTTGCAGATAGGTTTCGACAGATGAAATTCCAGGGGGATAAGGTGATGGCCTGCGAAAGCATAGAGCTACTTGTCACAGGAGATGCCACAGAAAACCCACGTGCTGCCGGTACCTTCGTCTGGACAAAGGTGCAACGGCCAGCTACTTGCTGCTCGCAGAAAATGTGTGCCTCAGTGCGAGTCTCAGTTCTTCGGGACACCTCGGACGAGATCTGTGAGCCAAGGGACCTCCAGGTGGCTCTGCATATCCCAGCGAGCTAGGAAAGGAGCTTGCCACCAGGGCATCTTGCGAATGCTGTGAATGCGGACGAGCTCAACCTGACATTGCCATGTCGCCGAAGCTCAGGTCGCTACAATGCCTACAAGCCGTGTGAAGTTTCCGCCGGGCCACTGTACATGAACTGTCTCCATTCCCACCAAGGAACACCTCAGTGCAGCTTGACGAGAGCCGTAGTTAAATTGCCCCTCAAGTCCCTCAAGTCTGAGAGGCCAGCCAGCGCATCAAAACTGTCGGAAGCGGAGGCAGGGAGTGAGTTTACAAGCTCTGGCACCTGGACGCTGGCAGGCACTGGCTGCAAAAAAACTTCGGCGCCCACTCGACGGTCAAGTCCAAGCCAGCAGCACCGGCTGAAAAACCGAGTGAAGATGCTGGCACTGTCCGGTACTCATCACACTCTTCAAAAGAGACCTGCTGCAGTTATCGACTCATGTTGGGCATTTCAAGACCACAACAGGCCATGCAAGCAGTGCTGCTTGCGATTGCAGAACTGGCTACCCTTCCGAGCATGTTTGTTTTGCAACTCCTGCCTTGCACGAAGTAGCTCATGCACCAGCAGAATATGTGTTGCCGGTGACATCGGCGGTGCCAAGTTCACATCTTCGCAGGGATACAAAAAAAGCTACGATGAAGCCTGCGGAAACTACTGTTCTGACGACACTCCAAAGACCGGATGATTCACATCATCTCTGACTGGTAGGCCTCACATGTCGTAAGAATCAAAGTCTTAAAAGCTGGTCCGGCTTGGAGGCACCGGACTGCTCTAATGCATGCATTGGTCTGTGGTCGAGACCATGCATTCGTGCAGGTGCAGGTGGCCAACGAGTTCGTTCGCACACACTTGTCTGCTGAGCGTCACGAGCATTTGGTCATTCCCGAGTTTTGGGGGCTGTTCCTCGTTATGTCGTTATGGGCACAACTTTTTTAATTCACAGACACATATCAGAAGTGAGTCGCGAGTGTCTGATCTGTTCCCATTTGTGATGAAGGCCGGTTCTCGTCGAGATGCACATTGAAGTTGCTCTGGCCCAGTTTAATTTTAACTGGAGAAAACTTGTTAGACATTAGAGCACGCTGGGTTGGTAACAGGGGTCTCTCGGTCTCTCTCTCAGCACCAAACAACGACGTCAACGCAGAAGTTGAGAAGCATGATCATGAACGATCAACGACGATACAGACGGCCGCGGCGTGAAGCCTCCGTTTAGGTAGCTCGAGATACGAGTGCACGGACAGCCCCCCGCCTGATTCTGGATCGAGGATTACAAGATCAGCATGGCAGGGCCGCTTCTGGAAGCTCTGCTGGAAGCTTGAGACAGCAGAGCCTTTCCTGTAACGCTCCAGGGTTAGTGTTCCCACATACTCACATGTGATGAGAAGAAATCTTGGCCAAGGCTCTCAAACTGCAGCTTCCCGTCGAGACCGCTGACCGTCGTGTATCTCTGGAAGAAGGCACCTGCATCATGCACGATTTGGACGAGTCTGAGTCCTCGCCTACAGTCGAAACTGCTTCCACATAGCACACGCACTGAAGAACTTGGATGTCTGAACTCTCTCGGTGCAAGCTGGCCACTCAGGAGCGCAAGTACCGCCGCCAATGGATTCTCTGAAAGGAGCTCCGGTGAGAAAGATCCTTGCCAAACATGTTCAAGCACAGTGGGACTGCACTGCAGACTGGAACCTGATTGCAACAGAGAAGCCACTTTGCTCCGCGCAAACATGCATTGCCAGCAGCATCCATGCCACTGTTGGCAGCGAGCCATCTTTCATGCGGGGAATTCGTCTCATCCTCGAGAGAAGCACTCGTTATCAGCTGCTCAGATCTGCTGTGTTTGGGCAGTCCTCAACCACCATTTCAGGCAGCGCAGCGTCACAGTCAGCACTGGGACCTGCACCACCTCCACAGGAAACGACACCTGGGAAGCCGCCTTTAAAGCCGCGAAACGCATGCGGCCAGGTTGCAGTCGGAGGATTCGGAGGCACGGCACCCACATTCCGAAACCAGCTTACCTCTGTAGCATTACGGATTGCAACACTGCTCGGATCGGTGAGACTCAGAACCCATGCTGAGAAGTTGCATGCTGGATGGAGTGGTGCGAATTCAAGGCCAGGTCGACCTTAGTTCAAGGAAGTAAAGCCTTTTTGAAGTGCGCTTGACAAGCAAACGATATGGGTAGTGCTCCACTCTGCACCAAGGCACCAGGACATGGCTGCCCGTCGTCACAGACAGAATGGGTATTCGGGCATCGTCGATGACCTGGAGAGAGAGAGAGAGAGGCGCAAGGCATGAAAAGCAAGCAATTGCACGTTGGATTTCTCGCGCACAAGCAATGGCATGGCTGGGACGCGCGCAAGCACAGTGAAGCCATCAGGGAATCCGGTGGAGTGACCTAAGGATCACCATTCCGCTACGGCTACGAGTAGCACACAAGCGGAAGAGCCAGCGCGCTTCTTTGTGCAGCCAGGCGGCTGTCAGAAACGAGTATGTCCCGGACCTGATCATGGGATTCGCGTGCCGATGCACAGAAGGAAAAAAAAGCCGTCGGATGCCTGGCCTTCCTCAGAACAGTCACTGCATCTACTTGATGTGCGGGCGAGTGGGTAACACACCTCAGCGAAGGGCAGGGCACGGCAGGGCGGGAGGGCCTCACAGATCGGAGCATTCCGGCCCGTCTGGGAGAAGCGCACGAGGTCCACGTCGCTCCCGGGCGTTTCCAGAGCCAAAGCCAAGCTTCCCACCAGCGCCATCTCCTCAAGCGCCGCAAAAAGCACTCCGCTGCATGGGGCCCTGGTGCCTTGGTCCTAGAAGGGGGTCCTTGTAGTCGCTCTCCAGCGCCGTCCTGGGAGCGGCTGCGGCTCAAGAAGATAAATGAAACCACGAACACGCACACGCACGCCACACACCTGCATTCGCAGCGTCCTGCATGCGGATTCCACCAGACTCACCCACTGTTGTTGCCACGGGCGCATGCCTGGGCGTTGCGAAAGTACCGGGTAGCCTTGAATCTATCCCTACTCAAGGTACCGCCAAGCCGCCCTGGCAGTAGCTGTCCATGTAATTCAGCATCTCCTACCAGCGAGCAGCTCCGACATGCCAAACGTGAAAAGCAGAATCCCTCTAATCCCTCAACCCAAACTGAACCCCTCGGCTGCAGTTCGCGAAATTTCGCGAAACTTGCTGGATTTGCCCGCAGTTTGATCCCAGGCCGAGTTCGGTCTCGTGACACCACGCTTTTGCCAGAAGTTGGATTTCGTTTGTTGGGCTTCTTGGCATTCCAGAGGTGGGCAGTGTGAACTTGCTGGCCGGCGAAGGCATAGCATTGGAAGTGGGGGAGAGGTGGACGGTGGGAACTACCTGGGAGCATCTGGGACCTCGACAATACGAAAGCCTTAGGCGACTTCAGGCATGGATCAGAGGGGATCCGAACAAAGGCTGAAGTTCTCATTTGTGCGGAGTCGGAGGGTGCATCAGGCTGGGCTGGAACACAGCCAGGCTGGGCCGTTCCCGAAACAGCGCATCAGGGGCTCTGCAGGTGACATCCCGGTCTGCAATCAACGCCTGCTCTGGATTTCCAGCGCTGCTAGAGGCTCTGGACGATCAGGTGGCTAGCACCACACTACGCAGCCCATCGTCGGCAATCTCGGGATGACGGGCGAAAGGGTCTCCAAACAACCGCTGGTTCCAGTTCCTGGCTCAACTTCCTCCCAAAAAGCCCCCTTAGCTCCTGCAGGTACTGCAATCCGCCGCAGCAGCAAGGAGCACTCCCAGGAGAAAGTGCTGTTGCGAGCTCGACGTGAGCGTGAGCTTTCTGGGATGCCTCGCGGAGGTCTGCAAACATGTTTGTCTCGCTGGTGGAATTTGATTTAAGGCATTCAACATGATGCCTCAGGTGCAGATCTTCTGGCTCCAGCAAGATCTGCGAAAGGCATTAAACCGTTGGAGTGGCAATCGACGTTGCCCTGGGCCTTGGTTCAGCTGAACTGATTGAGAACTCCAGAAACGGTTTGTGTCGGCGGCGGGTAGTCAGCATAATGCACCTACTGCAGCCTTTCCTTGTGATGCAAGCACGTTGGCTTGCCACAACGACTGAGAATCCTGCATCTTGTGTCACCTCAATCCACTACGACTCCAATGCAGCACGGCGCATGATCTGATATGCCGAGCTCTTGGGAAGCTGCACTGGAGTTGGATGACTCACCACTTTCGCCAGCTTCGCTCATAGCTGGTGAGGCAGTGCCTCAACGACAGGAGGGCAACTTAACGAATCGACGCGATGCCTCTGTATCACTGCAATCACTAACTATTTCTGCCAAGCAGCTTATCACTGATTCACTGAGGTATCCGAAGTCAACGTGCCTTTCGCTCTCCTTCAAGGGACCGAGTTCTTTTGTTCGTCTTTACGGATGGAAGAATTGCAAAGCTGCTCGAAGACTCCTTGGCCACATCCTCCTTCTTGCACTCCGCTTGTGTCCGCGTGGAGGCAAGGCCTTCCTCGGGTGCCATGCCGACCGCTCGAGCAGCTCAGCATATGCAGCATGCAGGATCCCTGCCTCGCTTCAGCGGCTAATGCCACTAAATGCACGACACTGCCCAACCCTGGTCTTCTTCGAGGAAGGAGGAAGGGAATCGCAATCGGAGACTTTAACCATGTCAGCCCGGGATCTTTCACGTCTGCATCGCCGCCTTTCCTGAGATCTGCTGCATGTGCCACAAGACTGCAAATCTCAGGTTATTGTGCGCTCGACGATTTCGCCAGATTTGTTGCAAACAGGCATCGGCAATGCCGGGAGCTGCGGCGACGCTGGATTCCTCTCCTTCTCCACCGCATGGTGCTCGATTCCTTTCCATTCAGGTGTTCACGACTTTGGCAAGTGCGTGCTAGCATCTATCCGACTATCCCCAGGCACAGATGCATCTTGAAGTTTACTAGCTCAATTCAAGCATCGATCGTTTGCAGCTGTTCCCACAGCCATCGCTCTGAGGGAGAGTAAATTTGAGTATAAGTATGTCGTGGTTCGCGTTCCCGAGCCGTGCAACAACACCACGGGACGAAGGCAATGTCTACATGAGCGGGTAGAGAGTGGCTGCGAGTTGTGGCTATCTCTAGAAGGCTGCATGTTGCCAGAGATGTTGGATGCCGGCAGTTCTTTTGCATGCATCGAAGGCTATCTTGCTCCACAAGCTGCCAACGGACAGCCAACTCGCAACTGCAAAGGATCGGATCACAATCACAACTTTCGACAAAGACACCCTGCCGCACGACACGCAGAAGAAAAGAAGCGCAAGCGCAGTGCTCTTCTTCCTTGGTCGGGCGGGGGCAGGCCCCTGAGCGCAGAAGTTGATCCTCCTCCCACGATTCTCGTCGCAAGGGGTGCCTTCGGCAGCCCCCGCCTGGCACCTGGCCTGGAGGTCTGGCTGCGGCCGTTTCGGAAGCCGGAGCCAGAGGTCCAGCTACCAACAAGCCAGAGCTGATGTCATCAGGGCTCTCCTAAATAAAACGACTGGCTGCCGGGCTTGCTGTCCGTGGGCTGGATGCAGCAGTTCGGGGAGTCGTCCCGGGCGTGTGCAGCTTTGCAGTGGGTGCGTTCAGCCTGGGCGCGCTGGCACTGGGTGCACTGGACTCCGTCTCCTCCGAGTCCTCGGACTCCTGCGTCTCGCCCCCAAAGACGCTGAAGCCGTAGGATTGTGGTGATGGCTCCGGCGGCCGCTGCGCTGGCGGAGCCAGCTGCCCTGGCTGCCCTGGCTGCCCTGGCCTCGAGGAGGGCCGCTGTTGGAGCGCTTGCCTCAGGCTCGTCTGGTTGGTCTCAACTTGCCGCTGCAAGTTGGCCAAAGTCGCGCCCTCCTCTCCGAGAATCGCTTCAACAGCCTTTTGCTGGTTGCGCAGAGCCAGCTGCAGCTGCTGGATCGCTTGCTTCTGCGACTCGATGATTGTCTCGTTTCTCTTTCTGATGATTGATGCCTGCTCCAGCTTATCACTTAAGACATCGATGTCCATGGTCAACTGGCTGCGAGCTTCCTCGGACATGACAAGCTGCTTCTCAAGCGCTTCAATCCGACGAGCCTTCTCTTTCAGCTCGGGTATATGGTGGCACTTGGACGAGTAATTCCGAACTGTCTCAGGATGGCCGGACACGTTAAGCGGCACGGAGCGCTGCCGAAATGTGCCGATCCTATCGTCTTCTCGTGCCCGCAACCTGTCTTGTATGCTTCCAGCAAACATGGCTGATGCCGACTCCGGACGGTCCACGAGTGAGGCCTTGTGATGTGAAACTTGAGCCCGAGCATAACCATGCCCCCCGACCTTGCCATCCCGGCGCGGGTCACGAATATGGCTGGCCTTCTAAACTCTCTTTTCCTCATCTTGTCTGCGCGTGAAAATGACAGACGCGGAACAAGAAGAGAAGGGTGAAACGCTTTGACGATGCTTTGACAACACAACTCCGCTGAGCTTGAAAGTACAGCTGCGAGATTCAGCTGGCGACGGACAGTTTCGTCATCCCAGCTTCAGTTTTTGCAGCTTTCGTTCAGACTCCTGTGGCGCGATGTCAACCCTCTTTCTCAGAGTTTTCGTGCACGTGCTATGCTGCGAACCATCCGCCCACTCGCAGCTCCTCCAGCCGCGACAGATTGGAGGCCATGCCCACTGCCTGGAGAGGGGTATACGTCAATCGAAGACCACGCCGGTGTTGAACAAATGCACTGCATCACGCCTCCAATTGTGCCAAAGTCTTGGCCATGGATGGTGGCCCCGGCATTCCGGCATTTCCCCTGAGGAAGCATCGAGCAAATGAAGGTCTAGGTCTAGGTTTGCTGAGCCTTACCTGTCGTGGTTTCGAAGTGCGGCGCACATCTTTCGGAAGCGAATTCAGCTGGAGTTGCTTCCTGTCCGAAACCTACAGTACACCGTAGCGACGATGGAGGTTCTGTTGCGAGGCCACCCCAGTGCAAGAACATGGGACGTTGAATGCCACGGGAGTTCACGCGAGGCTGACTCTAGACGGAAGCCATCTAATGCAGTCTAACGCAGCATTTGTGGCTGGTTCCCAACCGCAACCAAATATGCATTCCGAAAGAATTGAAAGCATCCTTCTCTTGAAAGGAGCTACAGATGCTTCGAGGAGCTCAAGCGCTTGGGAGTCGTGATGGAGGCTGGTCTTCGGAAGGAAAGAAATCTGTTTGTGGTACCCACGACCTCAAGGAGATAGAGAGATACAAGTCGCTGTGCTCTTACACGTGCAAGTAAGGAACTTTGAGTTGCAGGTTCTGCTCTGCAAGTCTGAAGAGAAGAAGCAGCTCATTCTGCAGGAGGCCATTTCTACGTCACGAAATGAGAGCTTCAAAAGCAGGGACCCGAACCAACGGAAAATACTGCATCGCACACGTCTTTGCTGAGTGCAGGGCCACAGGACATCTGGATGGTGACTAACTGCATGTCTTGAGACTGCCTTGAGAGGAAAGCACACGAAGCAACACCGAGCTGAAACACAAATTCTCTCCAATAGGACAGGTGAACTCTGCCGTGTCCCTCAAGTATCGAAGCCAAGTGCTGTGCCGTTGGCAGATGAGGATTCAGATCCGCTGCTTCCATCCTTGCACGAAGTGCTACGAGTACCCACCGGAAAGGGAACGCAGGCAACAGATTGACCGATCAGCCTCTGCGAAGGAGGCAACTCCTGACCTCAACAGCAAAAGCTTTTCTTCCGAAGGCGCTCCGCGGCGCATGGCTGAGCGCCTGGCCGTCCAGGCCAAATCTCTGCCGGTCTTCGAGAGAGAGGCTGCTCCTCGAAGAGCAGCATAGCAGCACAGCTCCCGACACGGCTGAAAAACGTGCTCCGCTCCGCTCCGAGAGCCCCGCCAGGCCGGAGCCTGGGCCGCCTGAGCCTGGCTTTCGGTCTCTGCCTCGGGTCGGAGAAACGAGGACCGGCTGGGACATTCCCAAAACTCCACAATCTGCTGGACTTTGAAGAAAAGCGTAATTTTTTGGACTGGCTGCAGGTGTTGGAGGCTGCGATTGCCATGCCCACTCCCCTGGAAGCTCCCCACTCCGCCCCTGCATCAGGCGAGCTGGGCCTACGCCTACGCCTTCGCAAGCCTCGGAACTGCACATTCCTTGGCCCCTCCCCAAGTAGAAAGCAACCCCCGGCATAACCCCGGCAAAGCCTGGCCTGCGGGTTCTCTTCCACAGGTTCGGATCTTCGGCTTTGCGACTGCAGCGAAGGCAGGCTTAGAGTGTAGATGCACTGCGAAAAGGTCAGCCGAGCTTCATGCAACATCCGATCGACTGAAAAAAGCACTGCGTGTCATCTTTTTCTGTTTATGCTGGCAGCTGTGGTAGGCAGGTGCATGCCGTTGAAAAATCTGCTTGCCTTTGGCAACAGACACTCTAAAAGAGCCGGGTGTTGGCGGTAGATCTTAGTCTGGTGTAATCTGATGCCCTGTGCCAGCAACGGCCCTCGGCCGACATTGCCAGCCCTGTACTCAGCTAGCCTGCCGCCGGACGGTCTCACTGAGGCATTCCTGAATTCGGGCAAAGTAGTTGTCCTGCCAAGAACTCCCTACCAATCGCACTCCACAAGCTCAAATCCGAACCTCCATGTGTTCGCCAACGGCAGTAGTTCCAGTACCAATCACTCGCCTGCGCAAAATCCATGGGCAAGTTACCACAGTTCAATCAAGAGATCCTTTGCACTGGACTCTGGGAAACGGAAAGAAAGAGCTGCCTGAGCTCGGCCAGCTCTGCCTCATCAAAGGAGCTCCAAATGTCACCTGACCAGCGAAGGACATGAAGGAATTCAGGATGATATGCAACTTCTGACGAAAGACCTTGGAAGGAGAGCATTAAGGAGGAGCCGCCCTCCTGGCAGATCAAAGAAGTCAACAGTCGGAGTGGGGGCCGCTGCCTTGGGCCATTCCTCTTCTGTCTCGGACTTCGCTGCCTCGGCCTTGCACCGAGCTTGGGCTGGCTGCGCATGCTGCGCTTCGAGCGGATTCGAGCGGGAGCCTCGCCTCTTCGAGAGCGGCCTCCTGCAGCCCGGCCGTGCGACCACGAACCTGACACGGCTCGCTGCTCACGGCCAAGCCACGCGTCTTTGGGCCGAGCACTGCGGCTCGATCGGCTCGGTAGCAGACAATAAGTTCACTTTGTTGTGGGTCCAGCTGCACACCGATTCCGGCATGGCGGAAGCCTCCCGGGGGCTCGGACCAGGGACTTCCAGGGACTTCCAAGGGCTGTGCCGAGCACCCCAGAGACTTGTAGGCGGTACATTCGGCACCACGTCGGACGTACTGAAAATGCGCCAGGCTCTTGGCACCTTTGCACTGGGAAACATCGAAGAATTCCAAGGACGAAAGCCGCCAAGAGCCCGAGAGCTCCACGAATTCATCGTAAGCAGCGGCCACACGAGCGCTGCCAACTCTCGGTGCTCCAAATCTCAGGCGAAATGGTCGGAGTCGCAGGCCGCGGCCGACGGAGAAACATTTCCCGCTGCCAAGCCCCAGGCGTGCACGCAATGATCTCAGCGCCCCTGGCAAGGACTGGACATTCCATGTTTCCGACACAGCCTTCGACTCGACGGACTGCGAAATCGTCTGGGAGCCTCAGAGGAGTAGGCAGGATCTTCCCGACTTCACCTGCACTGCCGAAGTCAGCAGGTAATCCACCTGAGCTCAGGTGGATCGTTTTGTATTTGCTCTTTTGCTCTGTAGGTTGCCGCCGAGTCCAAGGGCCGAAAGGGCTGAGGTTGGGGCGGATGGTGCGTGACACGTCTAGGGAAGCCAAGGTGGCCAAGGCGCCGCCTTAGTAGCCAAACAGGGGCCCAAAAAGGCGGCAGAGGTGGCCTGCAGCCTGCGGCACCCTTGCACCTTGGGGAGTTGCCAAGTGAATGCCCCGTGAAAATCACCTGCGAAGCAACTCGGCGAACGCCCATCCAAAAAATGCGCACGCTGGGGAAGCAGATGCAGAAGGGTAGGGAACCGCAAAGTGCAAGAAGGTAGACAGAGCACTTCACCTTCCATCCTTCGCCATCTCCGAGACATCCTCTGGCCAAGACCGCGTGCAGAGCCTCTCGCACCTGAAAGGCCGATCCGTGTAGAGATGAGTCGGACGAGCACAAAACCTGGACATAGTACCTTCCCATAAAATGAAGGCTTTTGTGTAAGCTCGTTCCTAACGGCTTGCGTCCTGACTCGAGGCCTCGGCATGTGAAGCGGACAACCCCGGCTATGTGAAACTAAGCTGGCGTCAGAGTCATAGGCGCGAGAAAAGCCTTCATGCACCTTCCCAAAAGCACAAGGAGCATTCAGACATCCGGGAGCCCATGCAAAAGGCATCATGCCTTGCCCAAGTCTCCGATCTCTCGAGGTATGGCCTGAACATCGGACTGAGGCCCCGAGGCCCCTAGTTTGGGCTTCGGCCTCAAGCTCTGCAAGCTCTTAGCTCACGGCCGCAATGTCGGTGAGAACGTCCCCGAAGTCGCAGGTGCCACGGAAGGCGACGACGATTCGCTTGCCGGCGAGGAGGCGCCAGACCTCCACAGCAGAAGTCTTCCATTGCTGGACATGACAACGGTTTAGTGAGTTCACGACCCAGCACTCGGTGTTAGTGCTGCCCGCTTCAAGATAGGCCAACCTCTTCGTCAAGCGCAGGTAAGACAGTCCCACTGCCCTTGCGTCGTCTTGCATCTGCCAATAAGAGGCTGGCTGCTCGTAGTCCGCAAAAGACGTGCTACCAGCAGCCCCTTCAGAGAGACGCACTGCTGCCCTGGTCGCCATTTAGACCATGCGCCGCGGGCAGGGCCGAAGGCCTTCATCCATCACAGCCTGCTCGAGCATCCTCCAAGCCCCCTTGCGCACCGACCTGAGACTACAGGTAGCAGTAGCAGAGAGGGTGGGTGGCCGTTAGATGGAAGCGTCGCAGAGTTCCGAACATGAGCTCCATCCCCTGTGCCAATCGGATCATGGCCTGCAGGAGCTGACATGAAAGCAGTCCGAGGAGCCCCCGAGCCCGAAATCCTCTCTGCCTGCTGCTTCGCCCGCTTCACAGCCACGTCCGCCTGACTCTCACAACGGCTACAAAACCTAGGAGGGCCCAGGACCAGGATCATAGCCTTGCAACGGCCTTCTGCCTCAAGGCCGCGCGGCCTTCTTCGGAGCTTGCTGCCTGCGCTTAGGTTCAAAACATCCGAGAATCTGTGAGGGTCTAGATACTTGTATTTTCCAGCACGCATACCTCGCGTCACTTGTTTCTTGCAACGAGTCATTCATGCATTCATGTGGTAGTAACTTCATACTTCGCTATCGTTCTGATATTGCCCGGAAGACAAGTAACTTCGGTTTCAAGAGGATTTTACCACGTTGCAGTGCTGCTCGACTGCCTGCCAGACGTCTTTGCGCTTCTCCATCGCACCCGCAAAGTCACCCTTCATCAACTCGTCGAACCCCGCAATCTCCCCAGCTCCAGACATGATGCCCGCACCCATTGCAGCAAAGAAGTCTCCTGCAACGCAGGGTGTTCAGGACTTCAGAATTCTGAGCTTCTCAGCCTCTCGCGGCAAAAACTACAAAATGATCTGCAGCTGCTAAGCAACAAAGCAGCCCCCATGCACTTACTCTGTGCCTTTGGCAAAACGCGTGTGTCCTGACAAAGTCTCTGCCGCAGTCGCGGCAGCCCCCATGGCTCCCTCGAGCTGTGCCTCCAAACGAACGTGCAGTTTCCCGCTCAGCGCCGCCCCGCCCCGGCCCCTCTGCGCCTTGCGGTCTGTGCCGAGGAAATATCCAACCTCCAGCTCGCAGGAATGAGTGCAGAGATGTGCAAGAGTGCAACAGCTAACGGTCACCGGGAGCGCAGCGGTGCTCCACCAACCGTCAGAGTCGTACACGGCTTTCTCGGCCGCAATGGACCTTCGTCAGGCGCCCCCCAGTTTGGACTTGTTTCGGGTGCGGGTGCGAAGAGAGTTCACAAGTGTCTCACTTCTGCAGGCGTTTCTCCAGAGCTTCACGTCCTTCGCAATCCGGTGACACGATGACAACCCCTCGATGCTACCATGTGCCCACATGATGCTACCATGCGCCTATTGACAGTGGCAGCAAACAAAGACTCCTTCGCCAAGCCAGGGCAAACCTCTACCTCGCAGAGCGGCCTGCCACGCTTGCGGCGCTGCAGGTCAATCTCAGGGCTCGCAGTGTCTCGCCTGCAGTTGATGCTCACTCAAGCGCTGAACGTCCGGCAGACGCACCTGCCACATCTCTTCAGAAACTTCACGACAGCTACATTCGCATTGATCTAGGGTTCCCTGTGCCTCGGCCGGCACGTTGCTTCCGAACCTGCCAAAGCAACACTCGAGGTGACGGCACCACAAATCTCTTGTCTTTGCCTTTGCCGCCGTGCACGGGCCTCCGAGGCTCAAGCACCCGAAACGAAGCACCCGGCCAGCGCGATCGAAAGGATGCCTCAGGCGTGACGTCATCGAGCTGCTCATCGGCACCAGTGCTGTTGGCGGGATCCTGAACCGAGGCTCTGCACAGTGAGCCCTCAGGGGGCACGCGCGCGCACGCTGGCATGGGCGCGCGATAGGATGCGGGGAGTAACGGAAACCGATCTCGCACACCGTAACGGAAACGTGCGGCCGCGGTAACAGCAACCAGGCGACCAGCAAAAAACGAACGACCACCGGAACAGGAACTGTCATCGGAAACCAGCACGGAGTGAGCAGGAGGCTTTCATGCGCAAACTAGGGGCCCGAAAACCGGTCCGCCACAGGCAGGCCTGAAGTACGATGGATGAAGATCTCGATGCATTGGGGCACACACACACACGTGCGTGTGCTGATATATGGATTGTCAGCGGGTACACACAACCAATCTTATTCGTGATCCTCACAGGCTGGCAGACAGGCAGGCAGGATGACAGAACAGTCTTTGCGTTTGTTGTAGTTTCACAGGTTCAAAGTGATGCATGAAAGATTGAATTGATTGCGAATACGTTCATGTGTGCGTATGTGTTTGTCACCAAGGTGAAGTCCTTCAAAACCTTAAACCCTTAAACCCTTAAACCGATAAACCACAACCCTAAACCCTGAAGCGCTAACACTTGGAAGCCAAGAGGCCCAGGTTCGTGTTACAAGGGGCTTCCCTGACAAGTCTAGAGGCATCATAGCTACATGTCACAGCTTTTACACTGCCGTTGGTCTCTTGCTTCGCGGTCTGCTCGGAGCTGTTCTGCCTGTTTGAACAGTTGCACATCTAGCCGGACTCTTGACAAAGGCTTACACGCGGTGGTCGCTCGAAAATTGCATTCCTGAACATTCTTGCTGGCCAGTCTCACCCCACGTGCGGTCGTTTTCAGCAATGGATCGTTACCAATCCACATGGAAAAATTACACCGTCTCATGCAATGTCGAACACAAGTTCAAGGAATGTGCCGTAAACGCTCGAAGCCCACCCCAAGAAGACCCAGGACCCGCCTCAAGCAAATCGAAGGCATCGTACTCGAGCTGCAGGCGCACACGGGACGGAGGCCGTTCTTTGCCCTCTTCCTGGAAGCACCACAGGGCACAGATGGGCACAGGCACGCAGTGGCACGCATGTTCAGAGAATGATACTGGACTGGTCAGGAAATCCTCTACATCCTTCCTCTCGTCCTTTGGCAGCTCGAGTTCTACCTGAGAATTCCAGCATTACACTGCCGCTGAGCATGCATCGTCGATTCCTTCTGAGGCATGGTACGCACAATTCTTTGAGCTTCTTCGACGCTGACCAGTCGGACATAGGAATGGATGCCCGGCCTGTAACTGGCGAAGGCAAAACATGACAGCAAGCAGATTTCTCTGTACTTGGGGGTGTGAACTCTTCAGCAGCGCGGCATTGAATACGCGGGAGCGCGCATCGCCAGGTATAGACAGGCATAGTGAGGAGAGGAGAGCTCTTTTCAAGCTTCTACGGCCCTACGGGTCTCGGCCCGGCCATGTCTGTCTGAGTTTACATACTCTCTGCAGGTTGCCTCCGGCCTATCACGGCAATGGTGCTGTTATCCAGGAGGCTGCGAGTGTGCACCTGTCATAGATCTTCGCTGCTTCGCTTCGCTTAGACGAGGGCAGGGCGGCAGGGCCTCCAAATGCAGGCAAGGATCCTCGC
The DNA here is from genome assembly GCA_003297005.1 of Symbiodinium sp. clade A Y106. Classification (NCBI taxonomy): domain Eukaryota; class Dinophyceae; order Suessiales; family Symbiodiniaceae; genus Symbiodinium; species Symbiodinium sp. clade A. The sequence goes on along the minus strand of BGNK01001388.1, from coordinate 12,927 downwards.
TGTCCTCCGCTCAGCTCCGCTCAGACGGATGGTGCCAGATTTCGATTCAAGTCTTTTTTGGCGCCTCTTCGGTCTCGGACGGAGAACCGGCAAACGCACCTCAGGCTTACATGTAGCAGCACAGCATCAACTTCAGATTTAAGCTGGCAGCTTGAGCACGTTGCGAAGCACGCCATCGGAGAGCAACGTGCAGATGCGGAGAAGAGGCAGAGTTGTTTGCACATTCGTCCGACTCGAACATTCCGGTTTTGACAAGTACTTCGGACAACTGAGCCTGAGTCACCGACCTTTGGGCACATAAAGATAAACCGAGTCGTCCTGTAAAGTGCGTTCATGCAAAGGAGACGACCTACGCACCTTGTGTGTCCACATCCACATCGCAGCGGGACTAGACGGGCCACGCAACTGTAGGAACGGCAAGCGACATCATCATCAGCATCATCATCATCACCCTCACCATCATCATCATCATGTTCAGATGATTTCCGAACATGCAGTCACCCGTCGACTTTCTCATCGACAAACACGACGTCGCTGTCCAGGAACCCCGGATTGCCTCATCCAGCCACTGAGCCAGACCACTCAGAACTCCACGTCTTACCCGGTTTCGTTGAAAGCCTTCAGACGAGGGCAGCATCAGTCTGGACAGTTCATGAATTCGCCGTCACGTGCCTCGCAGACCACCAGCTGATGAACCAGAAGTTGTGCGAAAGAAAACCTGGCACCAGGCTTGGCCGTCAGCAGGGCCTTCGAAAAGATAGCCACGATTTGCTGAAGCGAGAAAGCGAGAATGGGCTAAGTGGGCTACCGTGACCGCCCCGGCCATCGCCACGTTGCGCAGGCCTGCAAAAAACACGAGAGAGCAGAGTTTGCCAGAGCCAGAGCCAGAGCCGCTGCAACGGACGACTTCTCTCAAGAGACCGACTCATTGCGCAATCTTCGAATCGGAGAACTCTTCTGGTGCCACAGAAAGTCCCTGCGCGCGCCTTCGGCGCTTAACACTCGAACACGCAGAATCCCGCTGAAGGCATCGCGCACGAAACGCGGGGACAGGAGCACTACCTGATCCACCACTGAAAGAAATCGCTTGGGGAAGAATGCATGAACGGCAAGACTGCCTGCACCCCCTCCAAGCCCGTGCGGGTGCCGGCACCGGCGGACACCCAAACCTGAATGCTCAGGCTTTGCTGGTGCATTGCCGAAGCATGAGAAGGTGAGCAAGCGAGAACAGGCGACCCCTTGTGCACGGTCAATCTCGGTGTACGAATCGAAGGAAAATCCTGCCATGACCTCGTGATTAGCCACAAAGACACGCACGAAAACATTTTTGTCCGCAGTCTATTTGCCATGCTCCTGGCCATGCAGAGGTTCAAGTCTGGGAAATCGACGGGCGCATCCTATGAGTTCAAGGTGCTGGACCACTCTACTTCGTGAATGGTTGGCCTGCCCTGAGCCGTCGGATGCCCATGTGTCGGTGGAGAAGGCGATAACCCGGAAGCCTTCAGAGTTTCCACGCCACAAGGAGGCAAAAAGCTGGGCTCAGCGGGCCTCGCGAAGACCTCCTGCGGCTGGGGAGCCGCCCCAAAGCTCCTGCTGCCGTCAGCGCGGCCTTGGAGTGCAACGAATTATCTTCAAGTGCAACATGCCTCGTGAATCGCACAAGCCAAGGCCCCAGACAGCCAGAATTGCCGGTTTTCCAATTCCTGCCTCGTCACAACATGTCTGCTCTCACCATATCGCAAGTAACCCAATGACCCAAGCCGCTCAGCCCGGGCTCAACTGGGCTCAAGGCAAGGCTGGGATGTGCTTGCAACTTTGGCAGCACATGGACCGGACTCACAGAAGCCTCGGATGTGGCCGATTGTTGTCAGCGAAATCATCTCAGCTGCTAGACAACCCTTGCCAGGCCGCATGTGAGCGCAGACCAGGGGTTAGCGCGCCATACATAGTCCAATCAAGCCACACATATAACTGAGCTGCTGTCATCTTTTTACAGAATGTCAGACCTCCGAACGTCGTATGCACCGTCTGAGTAGGCTGGGCTCTGGCCCTGTATGTGCTCCGAATAGATGCCAAACGGCTTGCGGCAGGCACCATCGCAGTGGAACTGTACAAGCAAAACTTGTCAAGGTTGACGCGAGCTCAGCTACAACTGAAATCCCCGCCTGTACTTCAGAGGCAGAGGGAGGAGGAGTGGGAATCGCTTCGGATGGAGGAGGCGTAACTTCCAACCCGAATCGTCTCCGGTCCTGCACTGCGAGACTGTATTGGCTTCTTACTGGCTTTGTCTGGACATGGACGAACCGACATCTTCTGCTACCTTCGAGCAGCTCGTTCAGCAAGCAGTGTAGCAGAAGAACAATGGATGTTAAGACGGCGAGGAAGTCTCAGACATTGATGCAACAAGCCAAGCTGATTTTGATACGGGATTGAGAACAGGGTGTGGGTCCGAGCGACAACTGAGTGCAACTTCAGCGGCAGCTACGGCCATCAAGCTGGAGAGCAGAAACAACTGCGAGGCGAGTCAATATGCGGTTGCACAACCGATTTCTAATCTGTCATGTGCTTACCTGGAAGAAAGATATGAAGTTTGCAAATTTCTACGCGGAGAGAGTGAAATCAGCAGCTGCAAGCCATCCTCCAATGACAACGTGGAGGCGTGCACTGGACCACCTCAGATCAAAGGGAAGCCGGTTGATTTCGGCACTGTGTCTCCGTGCCTGAACCTTAATATGAATGTCAGGTCATCCTTTAACTCCAGATCTGGAGAGATATGTGGAAAGGCAAGACATCATCTGGACCCGAAATCCCGAACTCCAGCGTTGCCGATGTCCAGCATGAGTTGCCTCCTTGCTTGCCCGCAAATCTGAGGCTGCGGCCATCAAAGGCCTGTGCTCCTTGTAACCCAGGACCAAAGCAACTAGTCGTGAGCCTTGCAGAACTGCTGAAAGATAGCAAGTGCGGTCCTGCCCCGTTTTCGCCCAAATGGCCAGCCTGCATCTGCGTACGAGGAGAGGGGAGGGGCCGAGGTGCTTTGTGCCGTGCTGGGCGCCTGCGCCGGCTCAGGGTCTCCTCAGATCCCGACAAGGAGACAAGGCTGCGGGGACAACGCGAGCGCTGGAGCGCTTTTTGGAACCGGCCTGGGCCTTGCGCCATGCTCTCGATCCTCACATCGAAGGCGAGCAGATGCGAGCACCGGGCAGCCGCTGAGGGACGCACGCTTGAACTTGCCGCTGCAGGCGCAGCAGGTGTACTGCCTGCCATCCATTGGCCCTTTAAAGCTCCGACTTCCAAGCTGGTGTGTGCCGTGGCATACGTGGTAAGGTCTATCAGGCAAGAGAGTCACAAGATGGCACTCTCAGACAAGCAACGGCCACTTTGCACCAAGCGTCCTCAAACCGAAGTTCACAAGAGAGCTGTCGGCCTGCTCACGGGCAATTTCAGCAGCCTGAGTCATCGCTGCGACCTTAAATCCGCGTGGCATCGTTGGCATCACGGAGCAAGCAAGCATCCGGACCTCTTTCCGCTTGAGTTCCAAATACTCGAAGAGATCTTCATCCGCCTCGAGGCCTGCGAGAGGATGAAAGGAGCCCAAATGATGCCAGGGCAGGGCCAGCGGCAGGGCCTGTGCCTGACTCTTCGGTTCTGGAGGTGGCACCAGCATCGTCTGCCATGGCCCCGATGTTGCACGCACTGTCTTTCCTTTCTGTTCCCTTCTCTTTGACACAGATAGGCTCAGCAAGTGCCGGAAATCCTCGTGCGAAGGAGGTTCGAATTCTTGCAGTGACAGGCAAGCTGACAGCTGTGGTGACTAAGCTTTGGCGGCGCTGCTTCCTACTCATACCTTCCAGTCTCCCAATCGGCTCTTTACCTTCATGGTCTCGCAAAAGCTTGATCGGAAAGCAGCGGATCCTCGGACTCCTGGCAGGAGCACTGTTCGTGGAATGCAATCTCCAGCCTCCCACCACAACCTGCCTCTCTCAACCAGCAAGACAGGCCGAAAGAAGCACGTGTTGTGTACAAACTGCACGAAACTGCCCAGTTTGGCAGTCAATGTGTCAACACAAGCTAGAAAGGAAGCACAAGCTTGCATCCTAAGTCTGGTCCTAGCCTTGCCCGTTGCGGTAGAATGCCGACAGAATGTATGAGCACGGACGAGCCGCTGATGTTGTGTATCTCAGTCCTTTCCGACGTTCACCGTGCGTGTCCAAAACTCCCACCTTGTGCCGTTTCTTTGCTTCGCCATGGTGAAGCCTCAGAGTCTGTCCGATGTTCATCTTCTGGTTGATCGCCATGTTCGGCCCTAGAACCAGAAAGGCGCGAACCCTCTGTACATGCATTCTCGGAAAATCACGGACAATGCCATCCCTCACTGTACTTGCTGGAAAGCCCAGGCGTTGAGACAAATGCACGCGTGTCGAAACCTACGGGTCTTTGCCCTGCTAGCCACATGCTGAGCCCTCACTCAATATCGCTGTACCCATCAACAACCTCGTTCGGAAAGTCCAGTCTTGCACCATCTGCAAAGACGCAGGTGATCGTCCTCGGTCCATCAACAACCCCGAAGGCATGCTTTGATAAACAAAAATGCTAGAACCCCGCTGGACCCCACAAGAATGAACAGGTTACGTCGGCACGTAAAGACACTGCGAGGAGCAGTTCAAGCTGTTTACCTCTCGTCTCATGTCACTAGGTAGTTCTCGCACGATGTGTCGGAAGCGAACTCTGCATTCGAGCAACCTGTCGTTGTAGGCTTTTTCAATGATGCACTCCTGACGACCCGTCATGTCACGTAATGAAATAATGAAAAGCGAGAGCATAACTGCAAGTGGGCCTGCCCGCGGCGCGAGGCCTTTTCGGCCGTATAGCCGTTGAGGGACTGAGCCTCACGAATCGCTTCACTTTGAGATCCAGGTCCTACAAGTAGCTCTGGAGCTGACGCCCCTTGTTTCTGCGTAAGCCAAGGGCGGGGAATCGCCCAAATGCAGCTCGAAAGGCTTTGTCGTTCTGGCGCAAACTGCATTGCCGCATAGCTACACTTGAAGGTGACCGTGAGTAAGGACATGTAAGGACCCAAGGCCAGGCTCCTCAAGCAATCGCACCCGTTCTCCAGGCAGAATGAAAGCGCCACCTAATGCGGGAAGCTGCTGACATTTCAGGAACAGCTCACGGTCAGCCTTTTCTTGTGGCTTCTGAAGTCTTGCTAAACCAATTCGAGAGATCCATGGCGCTGGCGCTGGAGCCTTAAGGCTGGCAGCACCGGCATGAAATTCCCGCACGTGTCAGCTTCTTATCGAAGCAACACAGCAGCTTCACATCAAAAACTTCGCTGCCTCAGGCACTTCAAATGCCCTGCTTTGCGCAGCTACGCTGCACCTGTTCAAAGGATCTTGCATGACTGGAGGCCACGGCCACCCTAAGCAAGTGAGCCTTGTCTCCAGTCTAGGCAATCCTCTGTCTTGAACATGACTGGCACCGGATTCTGGTGCTTGATTCAGAAAAAAGAAACTCACGGTGGAACCTTCCAGCCAGCGGCCGGCATCACCTTAGCGACAGGAGAAGGTCTGTCTCGAAGTCTTTATTTCGCCACGCCCGACAACTCTTCTCCGACGGGTGACGCTCCTTGGGCAACTCGACCTGCCTCTCGCTCCAGGCACTGCCGCACCTCACTTCTCGAATCATTCACATTCCTGAAGCTGCAACACTGCAACACCGCTCCAGGGACCGGGCATGGCTTTCGAAGCGCTCGGCATTCGCACCCGTCCACTGTTCAATGAGCTCTCCACCGGCTTCGCCACGCCGGAACATGAAGAAGGCAGGGGACACCTCGACACCACGCAGCCACCCGAGGACAACAGATGCGAGAGAGATCCCTTTGCCGGGCACGCCTTTACGCCCAGCTCTTTGGTGGAGAACTCCATTGCACCAATTGTGCCATTACCCACGAGCTCAACGAAGCGAATGTCACGGAACCTCGCTGAGCAGAAAAGACTTGAGGAGTCGACTGTGACAGCACTCCTGTGCGAGCGTCAGCTTGGCCTTCTGCCCTATTCAGATGCCACATCAAGACCCCGAGCTATGAAGCGTACAAGGGACTCTTCTGAGTACTTTCGCCACTTGGGTTCAAAGGCCCGGCAGCTCCGGCAAAAGGTGAAGGTCACCTAAGAACACGGCGGCGACCGACGGACCAATTGACAATTCGATCTCCGTCTGGCATAATCAACCCCTTGTCGCCTTCAGGAGCACCAGCTGCCCCAGGTTCAATGGCGGATTGACCTCTGCCGGACCCCGCTGAAATTCTGCAGATCTCTCATAGTATTGAGAGCTTGGCATTCGTGATGATGCTCTGCCATGCCTTTGCACTGGTAGTGACGACGCACCTGGCCTGCAGCATCATGCAGCATGCATGCCTTAGGAAACAGCAAGCGTGCCATCAGCTTTCAGGATGCCAGTGTCTCGTGGCTCAGCTGTCACGTTTGCTTCCACGAAGGCGAAACTAGGCAACGCCCTTCTGAAGCAGCGAGACGCGAGAAACTGCAGAGACAACATCACTTGCGTGCACACGTCTCCGCGATGCAGCATGCATGCAGCATGCATGCAGTGCAGAACACCAACTGTCAGAGGAGGAGGAGCGCCTCCATGACATGCTTCCGCCACCATGCCAAAAACTCGTTGAAGGACACTTCTCCATCGCGGGTGGTGTCGAGCTCCTCTACGAGCCTTAGAGACAGCATTCGAGGCGCACTCGGCTGCCGACCCGCAGCTGAGGCGGTGGCTTCTCCAACTCGCGCTCCAGTCCCAGCAGGGCCAAGGCCCTCTGCAGCTCCTGGAGAAAGGAAGGAGGCGGAGGCCGCGGAGGCGCGACTCCCGAGAGCGAGAGAGCGATGCTCATGTCTGGGATATGCTCTGCTCTCTTCTTTTTGCTTCTTTTTTCCAAGACTCATCAGTCTGAAGTCGTCTATCTCCGTCCTCAGACGTCAGCATGGCCATGCTCTCGTGCTCAGCTTCTGCAACCAGGTCGCCACATCCATTTGATCAAAGATGGCCTTGCGCTGTGGGAGCCCAGTTCAAGTCTGCGTGCTTCGGTTCGGAATCTCTCACCTGTCCAAGCCTGAAAGTCTTACGCCCCGCTCGCTTCGCACTGGAGGCCTCCAGCTGCACCTCCGACAAGTGCTGCAAAATCTTGGAGTCGTTCAAGACACCATCCAAGGCTCGCCTCGCCTGTTGCGCAACATCAACTGTAGCTGGCTCCGATTCATGTACACAACGATCCTGTGGGAATGTATAGTAGTTTCATGTTTGGTTGCCTGGCTGATCTGCAGCTCGAAGATGGCATCCAGGGCCATGCCACGCACAATGTTGACCTCCTCCTCTGCGGTGGCCACAACCAGGTCTGCACCCCTGGCAGGGGCATACAAGCTTGCTTTCGAATCCTTCCTGGCATCACTTAAACATTCCGGCATCCCATCACCACTCCACTCTGAAGTCAACAAGGTATGAGGGTGACAGGGTTGGTCGAGCGAAGAAACTACTTACTTTCTGTATGCCTACATGCTCACTAAACGAGCAGCAGAACACAACAAGTCGCGCACACTGAAACAGTGGAGTCTTTGGGCATGCGTTGCCTCTCGGCTGCCAACTCCTTTGTCTTTGCAAGGCATTCCGGCTCCATTAGCGCCTGCAACAGAGTCAATGCCTCTCGAACGTCTCGACTCATACACGACAAGCACAAGCTAATGTACCCCGCGCGCCTGAGAGATGGCTCGGTCAGTGCTCGCGATCCTCCCTGTCGGCACAAGCACCACCCGGTCCAATCCTCGGCTCATCAGCATGCGAGCATGCGACGGGGCCCGCAGACTGCCCCAAGGCATCCAGGTGTCCTGTGGGAAGGGCTCCGGTGATTTCTGCGAGATAGTCGTCCAACAGTGATGCCCACTCGTCAAACGAGTCGGATCCTGCATGGTTACAGCTCAGCTTGCACATCTTGGCGTGGTCACTCGATGTTCAGCATGGCATGGCCACATGAACACACAGGAAGTCGATCTCACGACAAAATCACCGCGGCCTGGCGATGGAGGTACGAACTTGTAATCACCCGCATCCTGGGCCGTAAGGTTCACGTCAGAAGCCGCAGATTCTTGGCTTGTCCAGTCATCAAAGCATACATTGCAAATTGAGGCGCACTGGGCAAGCTGGCCTGACGACTCCTTAGCCCGTTGCGCTCCATGCAAGCTCGTCCCCACAATCGGTCCTGCTGCTACTACCTGCTACTTGCAGCGAGACACAAGAGTGTCCAGACTAGTTTAAACCGCTGACGGAAAAAACAAGTGACTGACCCATACGGTAGACAAGTCTGGAGCAACCATAAACTTCGATCCGAAACTGTCGCCCCAAGTGACGACGTGTAGAGCTCGTTCAGCGGGGAGTTGCGCACCCTGCGGCCGTCATTGAAGAGTACTGCACCGATGTTCCTCCCCAGTGTAATGACCTCCAGGAGGGGTGGAGTTGGCTTGGACAAGTGAAGTGGCATCTCAGGCATCCACCAGGATGGTCTTCTTTCCTGAGATTGAGCAAGAGGGCCCCTGCTGCTGACAACATCATGCTGAATCCACTGCACCCGAGAAGCGCCAAACATCTGTAGCTCTGCTGTCGCCCCAGACTAGTTCGTTGTATCCTGCGAGAATCTGCAAAGCAACCTTTGTCTCTAAGCCGAAGGCACCAGCTCGGGTCCTGCTCCCACGGTGTGGATTTCCACATGGAAGAAGGCCACCTGTCCTCGTTTGTTCAGTCCCCGCCGCAGCAGTTCTTGAACCTTGGCTTTCGGACAGCTGAGGCCTCGCTATGCGGAGACCAATGACCAAGCAGTCGCGTTTTGCAGCGAAGCCACTTTTGACCTCCAAGTCTGATAATCTCCATCATAATCCTGGCGAGGACGCTGTCTCTCAACAATCTCCGAAAACCTGACACCTACAGCCTCGGTCAGGTTCTCCATCAGCGCCTAGCAAAAGTCCAGACACAGGACGGGGGGAATTCTTCGTGGAGTTCTGCCAGACCTTGGTGACTGAGCAGCCGATAACCTTGTTCCATCCAAAGTGCTTTCGGAGCTTCTGCAAAGTTCCTGTCAATACCCGAGCTCTGGTGTACCGTTGACTTATCGGGCAACCTAGGGCAGAAAACAGCAGCGCCTGTGATGGTCTCAATGTTTTTCTTCGTGTCTGGCCCAAGGTCATGCTTTATCCGGAAAGGTTCACCTTTGGAGATGGCCAATGTAACTGGACTGATCTTGACGGACACTGTCAGCCGTGGCACCACTCAGCTCCCCCGTCTGGACATTCACCGGAGCTGCAATGCCCGAAGACTGCCGCAACTCCACTCCTAGAGCTTCCACCTGATCGAATCCGACCGGTGTGACAAAAGAATCAAGCCACGCTGCTGTTTTTGCCTCTGACAAACTCTTTGGCCAGCCTTCGGAAGCTCGGACACAGAAACCTCACAACTGCACAGACCCGCAGCTGCTCTCACCCTCTCGGTAAGTTGCACAACATGCGGACGAACTAATATTCTGGCGAGGCTCCAGGGCACCTGTCCTCGGGGCGCGTTAGTCAAGCAGGGATGTTGAGGTGCCCAACATGTGCCAACACTGCCCTGCCAGACACGTCATACGTGTACATGCATACATTCCAACTAGATTGGTGTGTTACAATATACCAGTACAACATATCAGCGACAGCTTCTACCCCGATCGGCTACGCTGAATCCTACGCTGCAACCTCCGATATTGTAGTGCATGTTGAGGCTGCTGTACCATAGCATGAGGGTGTAGGATGTACATATTTAAACTATATATATATACATATATATATACACATGCATACATACTCATCAGACATATGTATGTATATTCTATTTGTCCTTGCTTCAGACAAGGAGCTCTTTGGGTGCCGCAGCCTTCACAGGCGGCAGGGTGGATGATCTAACACGAAGTCTTGCCCTGACTGCACATGTGTTGCAAAGGACCCTAAAGCAGTCTGTGTCCCTTCCCGTTTGCTTCTTGCTACTACTTTCCCCATACTGCTGCTGCTACTGCTGCTGGTGCTGCTGCTGTTTTCGGCAGTCGCAAGCGTGCGCCGGATCACAGAGAAGCATGAAATCGGAACTTGAGTCCAGTTGTGGATACCATACTGAAGCATGGATCTCTGAACAGTCTTGCGCTCGAAGCCCATCGTTTATCTGCATGTTGCCATAGGTCACGATGTCTACACAATATCCCACAGATGTTACCCAGGTTGAAGTCACAGGAATAACCCTGTCTAGCAAGCCTAGCAGCCATCAGATCCCTCCGTACCTTGACCACAAGAAGGCTTCTTCGCTTTCGTGGCATGTGCCCCGCGGCCATGGCTGCAGATGAGCAGAGAAGTGCCTACAGGCAGAAATTGACACAAACATGGTATCGGAATTGGCATAAACAATCATTCTGACTGCAATCCCCTCGAGCTGCAAACGAGGAGCAACTTTCAAGGACGCCCGCGTCTGAGTCTGCGCCTGCCAGCAGTGGCAGTGGTAGAAGCAGAGGTCGTAGGAGTAGCAGCAGCCGCAGCAGCCGCACAGCAGTAGCATTAGCAGCAACAGCAGTAGCACCAGTAGTAGTAGTAGTCGTCGTCGTCGTAGTGGTGGTAGTGGTGGTAGTGGTGGTAGTAGTTGCCGTAGTCGTAGCAGTAGGAGTAGGAGTAGAAGTAGTACACTCACTCACTCACTCACTCGAACGCCATATCGTCCTTGTCGATACGTAGCGGGGACAGGCATCTAGCCCGGCGAATGATTATCGCACCGTGTATTACGGTTCCACAAGCATAAAATAAAGTTNCTCACTCACTCACTCGAACGCCATATCGTCCTTGTCGATACGTAGCGGGGACAGGCATCTAGCCCGGCGAATGATTATCGCACCGTGTATTACGGTTCCACAAGCATAAAATAAAGTTAGGAGGCCACCTGGAAAAAGCCTGAAAAGCAGCGCCACCAGTCTATCGCAACTAATCCATCGCATCAAGATCCATATCTGGCGATCCTTCATCGCGTTGTTCATCGTACAGAGCTGGACTCNCAGAGCTGGACTCAACTCAAGACCTTCAGAGCCTGCCACCGGAACATGTACAGACTGTACAGCACTGCTGGAGGCATCAGTTGAGCACTGTCCTATACTGGACGAGACATCCAGCATAGCAGTACTCGTAAAAGCATCTGCCACACATTCCTCTTGCAGTGGAACTCCCACAGTCGCAATTGGCTGTCCCAGTCCCTGGCTAGCTACCGCCGTAGGAAGAGCAGGAGGCACCGAAG
>BGNK01001387.1:130102-150803 GCA_003297005.1 Symbiodinium sp. clade A Y106 | reverse complement strand
ATTAGGTTTACAAGCATGTCCGAGGATGCGAATTGACGCGTTTTAGCAGAATCCCAACTGGACACTCGATCGATGCGACTAAACACAAGCGGATGCGACTTAACCCATGGACCCAGTAGCCGCGCATGGAAATCGGAAGTGTTTTGGAAACATTTCTGAAGCCATTCCCACACTCCGCTTCCTGTCAATACCGCTGTGCTCGTTTAGTCATCACTCCCAAAATTTCTCAGGGAGTGCTGGGTTTCGCTTGCCATCGTCAGTTCCAGTTTCGGGTTACAGCAGGATTGAGTCATGCAGTCAACCGTCCAGCATCTAACTGTGGAGGGTGCCAGTGACCAACAGCTGTGCTAGAGATCAGGAAGTACAGGTGCGCGGATGCCCGACGCCTGAAGAACCTGCTGGACTCTGCTTTGGAGGCTGTACAAGTTCCGCCCATTCGAAGCAGGAAGATTTCACTTCCGGAGCAAAAGGCTAGCAAAGGGGTTCGCAGACCAACTGGACTTGCTTGAAGGTTCGACCAAGTTGCGCTCTCGAGTTACAGTTCCAGATCTTGAGGCCTGACATGCGGCCTGAATTCCGGATGAGTCGGCTGTGTCCCGTCTGGGAGTAGCAATTGTCTTGGGCCCTTGCTTGCTTTCGTGTTTCTCAGCCTTTTCCACACCATCGTTGGATCTAAGCATCATGGAGGTCCTCGGCATCAGACCCTTGAAGGTAGTGTGCCTCAGCCGCACCGCAAAAAAAAACAACTGGATGCGAGTCATTCTACAAAAGCAACTCTCTCAATTGCAGGTCCGTGCTGTGAACAGTCCGTTTTGGTCACCCATCAGCAGCAGCAGGAACCCTCATGAACACCGATTCTCAACAGAAACATTAGAAGCGAAACGCTGACAGCATCCACGCAGGAAACCATGCTCGCATCTGAACCAAGGCTAGGCGCAAAGTGGTACGCGGAACTCAGCATGTTTCCTGAGTCGGCCCATGCAGATACTTGGCAGCACGCTCTCTTCGATGGTGTGAACAAGTATCATGGACGAATCAGATCGCTAATGATCTCTGGTCATTCTGCTAAACTCAACATTCCAGTTCACAGCAGAAGCGAGCATCGCCCAGCACCGGGACGGCTGAAAAAGCAGGATCGTTTCAGCAAGCATGTGACGTGCGATGTTGAACTATGAAGCCGCCAGGTTGCCTGAAGCCGCCCATGGCACACCTCCAGGGTCGTCTCGACACGAAATGTAAGGTCATTGAGACACTGCCCTGCTTGGTTTTCAGCCAGGGGAAGCATGTGATGCCTTGTAAGCCACACTTCATCGAGATTGAGCCGGTGACCCCGAAGACTGGTGCCAGCCTCGTTTCGAAATAAAATAGATTTGCTGTTGCGACATGTTGCGACGTGCCATACGAGTACATGTGGGACGAGTTATGTCAAAAGTATTATGCTGATAAAAAACATTCGGACTTCCGTGCAGCCAAAGCAAGACAATGTCTTATCTTCCCAAATTTCTGCCATGACCACGTGGATTCATTGAATGCCTGGAGGTGTGCTCGAGTGCTTACCAATACGCTTTGGCACTGCCACGTTGAATGCGTCCTGGTGCAACAATGCATTGTGGACATTACGAGCGCAGTACCCTCCTCATGACAGCACTCCAGGCTTTCCTGCCGATTCACCGTCTGACCTTTGCGCCCTCAAGATGCACGATGTCTTGCACTTCGGAAGGCGGAGAGACGGAGAGAGAGAGAGCCAGACAGAGAAAGACAGAGTCATGGAGAGAGAGGGAGACGATTAGACCAACAGACAGTCCCAAACCGCAAACCACGTGACTGTCGTAGTCGTAGGGAAACAAATCCATTGGGGCCCAACTGTAAGGTTGTGATTGCCACAGTTAGCCACATCTCCGACTAGGCTTCCGTCCCATACTAGTAGGGCCCGCAAAACCAGCAGCTGAGATCAGCATAGCTTGACTTAGTGCGAAGGGGCCTGCCAGCAAGTAATCTTGCTTGAATAGGAGCACGTGCCAGCGCGGAGTGAGTGTGGCGAATACCCATGCAAAGAATGCAAATAGCCAATGGAACCTGCGGTGACCAAAGGGTCTCCTACCATAAATGCCCACGGATCCTGGGATGGTGGCGGGGCAAAGGGAGTCAGGGGAGGGAAGGCGGGATAAGGCGGGAGGGATCCTGAAAACTAACTTTTGAACACAACATCCATGCAGCACTACGTTCCTGAAAAAACATTTGAAACAAATCCTGAAAACGACAGAACAAGGGAGTGAGTAAGGGAGGGAAAGAACGAGAGACCTATAGGCATGCAACGATATGGTGGATCGCTGCGCGCAAAAAGAGACATGGCTTGCTGTGCGCATTGTCGACTTTCATGTAAGCAAAACAAGAACCACGAGCGGATGCACCGAGCAGCAGGTAGGCATAGTACTTGTCTTCGTGAAGAGCCTTCGCCTGGAAGCTGCAACGCTCTCGAACTTCTTCGGCAGCAATAACCTAAGCAACAAGTGCTAATCACATCGGTGGAGTCATGGGCAGGTGCACATGACGTTGCGGCATGGAGGCATTAATATTAAATGGTAATGCTTTGACGGGTGGGACTGTGAGATCTCTCGGGCCCAAGCGAGGACGATCATCGGAGCAAATGCTCGTGGAGTCCAGCTGTACGCTCTCCTGGGCAAACCCGACGGCACGACTGTGAATCACCCCAAACCTGATTGCGATACGGACACGGCGCACCCGATATCACTGGATGGATAAACTGAAATCAACACCTGTCGACTGAGAAATTCGCAAGAACATAGGACGAGTGGAAGAAGGCAAGCAACACTTGCAGGTAAATCGACAGAATGTGGGTGAGGCGGTCCGGAGCGGGGCACAGAGGGTTTACTAAGGAAGTCCAACAGATGCATCATATGGTCATATATCTAAATATATATTGTTGTTGTAGTTATATCCCAAACATGAAATCCAACATAATCTCGAGGTGAATCGGAGACTGTGCAAATCATGATATACATCGTGTCCAGTGGCTCTCGGGGACGCAATCGTCGTAGCGCGTGTGCAATACCGAAGTCACAGAGGGGTCGACTTGAAAGCATCCCCTCTGCACTGCATTGTCTGAGTCTCAGTGTCGTTGCATACCCTTGGTATCTAGCTCTATGCACTCGCAGGTTCAGTATGATTGGAGTTTAGCCAATTTCGCAAGACGGCTATTGAGTTTACGCCCATGCAGTCATACTGCCACGTCACCGTGCCAAGTGCTTTGGAATCCGACGGCTCTCCAAACGGTGATTTTGACAAGTACAGTAGCTAGTTCCTCTGCAATACAGAACTAGGCAACTAGGACCTAGGACTCTGTACTTACTGTCGCTCGAACTTTGCTTCCCTGATTGATATGGCATCTTCGCGACACGACGGCAAGTTGTTGCCCTGGAGCAGGGCGAATGATGCCTCTTCTTTATCAGCGTGGCTCGAAGGATCTTGGTGCAACATGCAGGAGGCACAAGTGAGGGCCGCGGCCGGTACACCCGAGGCCCTACAAGAATGCTTATGTGCGTGCAGGCGCATGTCCCCCCATCGCTTCTTTCTGTCGACTTCGGAGGTCTGAGCGGCTCAAACCAAGAGCAGATGTGAGATGCCAGGGAAAACACTGGAGGTCAGGGGGACGGACCCCCTTCGAAGGGGTCGAGGGGGGTCCGAAATAGGTCGACCATCTGTTTCCGAGTCTGCAGTGCTGGGAGCTCCGAAGCACCGGGACAGCTTTTCTTTTGCTCGACAGACACAAAACCTCCCTGTATTTAGGGGACGGGGCGAAACAGGGTCTAGAAGGGTCTCTTTCCCGAGCATTGGCACTGTGAGGGCCCAGAAGATGAGTTCTAGGCACTGTGACAGGGTGCAGATTCACTGCGAGAGGGCGACCGCGAAAGAAGAGCAGACGGGAAAAAAATAGGTGCTTGCCAAAGGGAGGCACCCAAACCGTATGGTGCCCCCTTTCAATCCACTCAGCACATGCGACATGCCGGGAAGCAGCTCACTCTCTCCGAGAATTTGACCTTCCCGGTCTTTAGGCCAAGGCTCTCCATCATCCCGTGAAAAAACCTCGGCAGCGGCCGCACTTGTTCCCCACACCACGACTTTGCACACATTTGCTGTTCCCTACCTGTCGACAAGTAGACCGGATGGACCGAAACAACGGCAATCCGAGTTCTCCACGTCTCATGCCAAGACATGCCACTACTGCGCGGCATGCTGTGCACAACATGGTCTCGCGCTTAGTCGGCTGTCATATCCATGAGGCCTTCTGCTGCGAGTCAGGCAGAGCAACGTAAAAGTGCCCAGTTGGACTGTGGGACTCCACTGCAGTCCGGGTGCGCGCCGCACACAAAAAGAAGGATAAGGACGGCATAGTACTGCGGCCTCAGGCAAGCGCCCAGGAAGAATTGCTCTGCGGAAGCTCAACGTCACGCAGGGTCCATTGGCATTCATAGCCTGGTGAGCTTCGTTGGCTTAGCTGGGGTTGCGGCGGGAACTCAGCAGGGCAAAGCTTGATTTCGTCCGGCGTCCTCAGTACAAGCACGTGTGCAAGATGGCTAGGACACCAGACTTACAAGATCTCAGAAGCCATGTTGCTTAAGAAGCTTGCGAACCGAGAGTGTTCAAGTTTTTTGGCCCTGAGTTGTGTTTGAGTTGTCACTCAGGTGTCTAATGGCATAAGTCTGAACACCGGCAACCACTTCACTACCGTTGCGCTTGTCAAAGATGAGCTGCTAGCCTGAACACGTTCTTACATGGTAGGCGATGACTGCCTGACTACGAGCTCGACTCACTGCAGGCGTGTACCTTAGAAAGTGCGACCAGGATTAGATTATTGTTGTGAGTGACAGTGCGGTGCCGGTGAACTGTTTCCAGCCATCATGAGGAACCTATTGCAAAGCTCGAGTCCTTGTTGCAGCCGTGCATCGAAATGCAGTTCCATGAACAGTCAAGAACTCAAGAGTCGTACCACAGCGAGCAGCAGTCACACAGCTCTAGAACAGCCAGGTCGCACCACCAAGCCCTCCTGGCATGCCAAAGAGACTCCCATAAGAATAGTATTTCCTGCAGGCGGGTCGACAATGCCATTTCTGCATCATGCACACATGTACTGATGCTGAGTGGCACACCTACCATCATCGTGGCAAAGATGCGAAACCTGCCCAGGACTGGGAGCCAGTTCAACAAGCCTCCAAAATCACTGATACGGTGCTGCGAAGAGGCACCTGAACATCATGATGCTGTTCGTCCAACCCAGGACGAGACCTGGTTGCATCCCACGCATAATACCAGCCTTTTTGCAGATTCAACGTGTCTGTTTGCGCCTGCTGCACCTAGTTCACATGCAACATCGTGCCCTGTCTTCCATGCCTGCTGCCTGAAGTTATCCTGCAGACCAAGGAGCAAAAGCAAAGATGCAGCAACGTCCTCAGACGAGACAAGCTCGCACTCTCATTAATGTCATTGTGAGACTGCGGCCCATTTAGTCCAAGTGATTCTGTGTGCATTTGTGCCTCTCCACTCCTGTCTTGTCTACCATGGAATCTCGCTGTCGCTTTTGGTTCTCCCCCGCTCCACCTCCATCCCTATCAGCCCAGACCGCAGCTGATTGCTCGTTGAGAAAAGTAGCTTGGCCCACTCCTCCATGCTCACGGCATTGAACTCCATCTCCATTGCAGATCTACGGCAAATTCCTTCCTCTTGTCAGGCAATGACCTTTTGAGCCAAGACTGCTGCTGGTCCTGGCATCATCGTCGAGTCGAAGCCGGCTTGCCGCTCAACATCCATGCGGCAATGTTCCAACCATTCATGCTGTGAATGCCCGCTGTGTGCTGCTTGAGTCGAACTCGCAGAGGCTCCAGCAAATTCCATGCTTGTGGAAAGAGTCGAGGTCCCAGCTGCTAAAAAGTGCGACACTCCCATCAAACTTATCATTCCTTCTGGGTTTCAGGGTCTGCTGTCACAGCTCCTCGTATTTTTACATTCGTCGTTGATTTTGAGTTTGCTGGCTCGTCAACTGCAAGCCTTGCCATCCTCTCACTATCGAATTTATCACTTGTGCACCCTTCCTTTGCGCCGCTCGCCTCTAGCTTTGAGACGCTGTGAGTTGCAAACGCCACGCTGTCCGCGATCCCACTTCGGAGGGCCTGGCTTTCCACGGCGGCAGCTCGCTGCGATACCTGCTGAGTTTGGAAGGACAACACCCCTCAGACTCTGGCACTTGCAGCAAATGAGTGTACCTAGACTCAGTTCAAGAGGGAGAAACGAACCGGGGGAAGTGGCAGCTTGTGTTATCGAGTTCATGACTTATCACAAAACCTGTACAGCAAATCCGATGTGCACGAAGACCCGCTCCCATCCTCTTTCAGAGCGGCGACATGGCAAGCGATTCGCGAAGCAACAGCAGCGGCGGCAGCAGCAGCAGCAGCGTCATCATCATTGCCTTTGCCCACCGCAATGATCATCGCTGTCTCCACCAGCAAAGGAAGACGCGGCAACTATCAGCAACTTGAAAATGGACATCAGAAGCCACAGCACAGCCACGCGAAGACTACAGAAACCGCGACTGCCAGCGAAGGGTTTTTGCAAGAAAACTGGCACAATTCTACATGAGGTCAGATGCCCTTACCTTGCACGTCGCTGCGACTTCACTCACCTCTCGTGCAAGGAGCCGCTTCGAATCAAGAGACCTGGACTATCATGGTGTTTATAGCCCGGTCGCAGACTTTCTCAAACCCTCGAATGTCACCGCTGTGCCTTGCACTGTACAGGGCAGCTCTCATTAGCAATGGATGCAGGGCCCTGATTCCCAGCTTTGTTACATCTCTGAATCAAAACTGTCTGCCCAAACCACCATATTGGACTGCAACAGCGTATGTGATGTGGCTAAACGTTGTCGATGCCTCCACGTTAGCGTGCACGAATTAGGCTCTTTGCCAGGGCTTTGCCAGACTTCCCACGTGGCCTCTCCAGCGAAGGACAAAGCATGTGGTCCCGAGCACATCCTAGCACATGACTCATTTTTGATGCGGGCTGCCTGATGGCAGACTATGACTCGGCAAGGAAGACAGGGGGTTGCGAGTACCAAGTAGGGTCAAGGAAGGGGCCCACCCGCGACTGGCCTGCCGAGCCTCATGCTAACGTCATGCCTCATCAAGCTCCTTGATGGGAAAATGTGGCCTGAAAGCAGTCTGTGAATAGGGTTTCCGTCGCGGTTCCCTGCCGTACAACTACGTCAAAACTCTCAACTGGCTTGCGGACACATGGAGCAGTGCTGGGCACCGAGCGAGCTGCCAGGCTCGCCACCAACATTGAACCTGAAGTTCAGTCAGGGCCACCAAGAGGCCAGCAGAGTGACGTGATTCTGGTTCATCTGCTCAACTACTCCCCCCTCGGACACCCAAGCAACCCGAGATGCTGGCAAGGGATCGCTTTTGACTTGCGAGTCCACGAAGGCAAACGGGTTGCACTGCATGTAGCTGTCCATCTAGCAGGGAAACCGCCAAGTTGAACCGCCGGTACGAGTAGGGCAAAGTTTTCGACTCAGCGTCTGTGGCATAGAGGTGGGAAACATATCAAGTTGCGGAGCTTGTTTATTCTCACTTTGGGACTGCTGAGGGCCCGTTCATCCCGATTCCCAGCAAGGTCCCGTAGCTTGACAGAAGAGGGATCCTCTTGTACTGAATCCACCCACGGCTGAACGTTCAGTCGTCCAAAAAAAAGACGCCGGAAAGCTTGCCAAAATGTTTCTTTGAGTTGTACCGCCTTCCACGGCACAACAAAATTTCTCCGATTCTCATGAAAAATTGCCGCGCAAGCGGGCTCCAAGTTGATGGCTTCATGCTCTGGGCACTGCACTCAGTACTGCGTAGGAACATGACAAACCCGGGAGTGACAGGAACCTGACGTTCGTCCTATGAGAAACTAGACTGTAAGACTGTAGGAAGATTCACTGATTCACTACAATCACTAGAGGTGCTGTCAAGGTATGGGCATCCCCATGGCTTGCGGCATTTGGAACCTTTACGTCTCGGAGAAACCCTTGCATCGATGTGGGTTTCCATTGAGTTTTCGACAATTTTCGGGATATGGGGCAAAGTCCAGCAATACTACTGTACAGAAACAGAAGCCTGAGGAAACACGGGAAGTACACAATCAAACACACGAGATGCCACGAATGTTTTCGAAGAAATGGATGTCTGCAACTACATCTCGGACTCTCGGTGACCTTGCAGCAGGAGAATGATGTGATTCGATTGTGATATACACCTCCAGTGAGCTCGCTGCACCTTAGCATCCGTCCAATGTGAACACCACTGAATACGGACACGTCTTGCGTCGACCGTCTCCTTCTAGTATTGGGCCTGTGATCTGCTACTGTACGTCGTGGCATCACTGGCTTTCGCTACTGCATCTGAGGCCCAAACTTTTTGTAGCACTGTCCAAGAAAGAGCTCCTGCAGCACTTCTTCTCACAGCATTGCCGGGTCTTGAAGCTCGACAGACCCTTGATTCAGCCTCGTTTGCATAGCAGTTGCCCTTGTTGTGCGGGCAGGCACCTTCGCTACGGTCACAGTATTCTCAGCTTCAGACGGGTCTCATTTACTTCTACATGCTGGCCATGGCAGTCAATGGCAGTGCTGACGGCTCGCTGAGCCCTTTAACTAGCAATGCACAAAGCTTCAGCCTGAACTGCCATGCGATGGGAGTCGTGATCCATACTCAGCAAGACCGAAGCGAAACTGCAGGTGCATGACATAGCCATGGAAATCCGAATACTCATCATGCCCGATAGAGTGGCTGTACCACGTACATTTTCAAGTTTGCATCTGCTGCTGTCGCACCTTTTTGGCCATTGATGTCTCCAGCGACGTCAAAGCCATCGCAAAGGGAAATCTTCATCTGAGCTCTGCGGAAAGAACCACTGGAAACATGCAGAATCTTCGGTGGCACCGTAGGCCGTAGGTAGTGGGGGCTTCCAAACAACCACAGCAACTCATCTGTACCTGATGTTCAGCCAATAATATGGCTGGCCCTGCCTGAGCTCTTCTTGGTCGGAATGCCCATAACTGCGCTACATGCATAGCCATGAAACCGTGTCCGAACCATGGCCACAATGAATGAATATCCTTCTTGTGGATGCTGAGGCGGGTACTTCCTGGTTGTTGAACCCGCATTCCTGGCACCGTGGTTCAAGTTGAGGTCTCATGGCATCATGGTCCCGCAGTGGTCGGGAATATTGAATCGACGACATCCGTCGGCCCTCGCCTTGGGCCAATCTAATCAAATTGCAGAAGCTGACACTAACATTCGCCATTACCTGATTGAGAAACGTGCGTCGTGGTGAAATCATGTGTTGAAGCAGTGCAGGGCAATGGCCAAAGAATGAGCCATTCGTTGCTTGACATATTCTACGCTCTGCGTGGTAAGTAATTCTGGCATGCCTAAGAGAAGGCCTCCGGTGCTGCACCTTCTGATACTGCATGAGCCCGGCTCACATGGCACACCAACATACTACCCTGTTGTGTTAAAGTATGCATTGTGAGCACTTTCTAAAATGGGTTACACAAGCTGAACATCAAGGCCAAAAAACACGCCGTCGTGCTGAAGAGGTCGAGGGTCGTGGGGATTCTCAAAATCGGGGGGATTGTCTGCTGCTGCCTGAGCTTCATCTGGCTCCCGTCTCTATTTCGCATGTTCTGGTACATTCCAGCGGGTCCTGTTGCCGCTCCGAAGCACCCAAGGACAAGGAGATCTGCAACGTTTGTAATGTTCAATTTGATGTTGTGCTTATTCGTGAGTCTTACTTGCATTGTGGCATAGTGTAGAGGCAGGCATCCTCGTCCGCTTGCCAGGCCTCAATCTTCTCTGCTGCACAACAGGTGAAGGCGGTGGTCCGAATGTTGTGTGTGCCTTGGCTGCCGGACTCATGACACATCTGCTAAAACACGCGATGAACATCCACCGAAGCTCGAGAATAGCCAGCTTTTCTGATCCGGCTGGTTGTTTCTTCGTGTCACAGCTGCTTGAATCCAAGGTGCCATCAGTAAGAATCGAACACTTCTTATAGCAAATGCCTTCGAATTTCTCCTTCCACGGATGCATGCAACTGCATCACCACGCAAGGGCCGTCTTATGAACCCTTTTGGCCATGTTTTTCTTTCCCAATCAATTTAGCGTTTGCCCTCGGTATGAGTTGACAGCACTCGACAGCACTTTGCAGCAGCGTAGTCGTTCAGATCCTCGTCGTCATTGCAGGGATTGCCGTCGTAGAGGTCCGCTTTTGGCGCAATTGCCTCGCCACACCGTCCGTTCAGGGTTCGGCAGCAGCGTGCAAGTCCGTGACTGCGTGATCTTGGAAACAACTAACAATGAAACTTGATTAAGGGACTGCTCAAGCTGTACAGTGATCGCGCATTGCCTTGCTTCGGGGGGTGGGAGTGGGTGGGTACCGAAGACCATCTATCCATCTATCTACCTATCTGAATCCTGCCACGATGAATTTTCCGACAGGCTGTCCACTGGTCCAAAACGTGCAACTGAGTCACACTGGGGCCGGCAACTGATGCAGGGAGCGTCCTTGGTCCGTGCAGTTTTGAACTCTTCTTTGTAGTGACAGTAAGGCGGATGGACTTCCGTGAATGTTCCACAAGTCTGAGATGCAGGCATGGGCGTGAAGACGCCACTCATGATCCAATTGTCGCTTTTTGCCATGACCCCCTCAATCTTGGCCTGGCATGCAAGGACGCCAGGAAGCTACATCTCGCTTCTTGTCAACCTTCGATAACTACAGCAAGGCCGAAGGCACCGTGCGCGGATTCCATTTGGCTTATAAGCTACCAGTAGCCATGGGTCTTGAGGCTTCAAAACATGTGAATTAAGTCTTGCAGTGTGGATTGCGTTGCGGGGTGCTCCAGGCCGCGGGGCAGACCTACGAGAGGGGCAATGCAATAACTACAGTAACTACATAGCCAGAACATCTTTGCATATGCGCTGCAGCCGGTGGCATCAGATTACACACCTCGCATTCCTCACGTCGAATTGGCACTGCTGGCTTGTTGGTACTCTGATGTACTCCGAGCTGCCCTCTGCCCTCGGCATTCGCGAATGTCCAATGCATTCCGGTGCGCCACAGCAAAAGGCCGAGGAAACCGAGTACAGGCCGAGGGCAAATGCGGACGTGCAATCACTGCAATGTGCTGATCTTCCACAGGTTGTCAACTGCTGCATTCCCCGAAGGTCTTGGGAAGATGCAAGCTTTTCGTCTCACGAACTTCAACTTGTAGTCAACTTGGTGCAATCGAGCCAGAAGCATGTGGACAAGGTGTTCTTCAAGATCGATTTCGTGGCTCGGTTCAATTATGTTCAAGTTGCCTTGTCCGGACGAGGCAGTTGGAGCGGCCCATTGCAAGTAGGCGCAGTGTGGCGCAGTAGAAGCAGAATCTGTCCGCAAGCAAGCCTGACATTTGCTCCACAGACTTGGTCGAGCCTCGCGGCGTCGAGGCAGATATGCGGCGGGGCCGGCAGGGATGTGAACGATGCAGCTCCGCCCCAGAGCCCAAGGACCAAGGAAGAAAATGGAAGAGCGCTTCGACGACATAAAAGCACAGTTCAGTGGGCCCGCGAGATCTGGCCGACAATGCTAGGCTCATGCAGATTCGTGCAGCACATGTAACTCAGCTTGGGGCCTTCAGTGGTGCTGAAGCAGGGATGGTCAGCAATGCTGCAGCCACCTTCGCCCACCAGGCGGAGTAGGTGGTACAGCGCATGCTTTCTCGGAGATTCGTGTGGCGATGGAAGGCGCAGTGCCAACATTCCTGGACTCTCCGTGCAACCGATAAGCTTCAGAAACACGGGCAATCGACGCTTGGGGCCGTGCAAGAAAAAGCGTCGCTGACAATCCAGCAACCTGGAATGAATATACTGCGCCAGCTACCGGCAACGGACTTTTTAGTCTGTGTCGACCAGGAGATGGCTAGAGAGTTGACACCCTCTTGCCGTGTCACATGGGCGGTGATTGAGAAGGATCGTGACATTGAAACTCCGTTTTCGCACTTCGACAGGCCTAGCCTAGCTGTTGTTTGTATGTCATGCAAAATCACCCATCTTTAAGGATCAGGGGGCTTGGTCAACCACACCGTTGCCAAAGCAAACTCGACATCGTTAACGCATGATTCTTCAGAAGGGTTCGCGCTCTTCATGTCGCAACAGATCAAGGCTTCTGCAACAAAGGATTTGAGTCGTCAAGCTCAGTGAATGGCTCTCCAAACTGTAGTTCGAGTTCTCGGCTGCTGATTGTCCTGTCAGTCCGTACACAAAATACGGCGCGAACAGCATGCGAACAGGACGGAGAACCAAGTTGCGCCCAGTTGCACAGATTACGAGCAGGTCAAGCACGAAATCGGACATACATCTGCATCATTTGACCCTCTTGGGCTTTCAGTTACAAAAGGAGACCATACGAGGTGGTGGACATGAGCTCACTGCACTATCGACACACTTCCGGACGAAGCATGGTGCACCCGTGCCCAATAGATGAATAGAACACCTTTCAGGAAGATCCCACTTGAATTGCCAACGTCCTCTGATAAGAAGTCAGAGCCGCTGCCATCTTCCTCAATGTCCTGGCAGGCTGCCCCGCCCCCCCCCTCCCCGGCGAGCTGAGAGCAAGTCCACTTGCTTGGACAGGTGACTGCAGAGTATGGCAAACTAACGGAAAGGAGGTGTAAATTGTGCACGATCAAGTTCGAGCCGATTCTGCTAGCACTGTTTCTTCCAGTACGAAAGGGAACACTGAACTGCTCTTGGCAACCTGGTTGAAAAAACAAGCCACACCCGCAACATTGACATGGCTCTCAGCAGAAAGCGACACGGCGCTGCAACGCTGAGGCTGGCCAAAACAGCAGAGTAATTCACTGAAGCCATCAGCTCGGACGCTGCATGGCCAAACTCTGGAACTGGTGCGTGCAACAGTGCTTGCCGTCGCATTACACGTTATGCAAAAAACGGAAGAATACAAACTATGCAAAGTCATGCAAGCACACGGGGTAGAGGATGCAGCCAAGCATGCAGCATCAGGCCTGATATTGGTACATGGCTGTCCACAAAAGCCTTGCAGCTCCATGCAGAGCACCATAAGGTATTGCAAGACCTGCATACAGCTGGAGCTACAAGGACGGACTTGGGCTGCAGCTGGTCGCGGAGAAGCGCGCAAATGTAGGCTCGAGCCGCAAAGGAGCGAATGCAAATACAGCCATGTCAGATCATGTCAGCTGCACTCAGGAACACAGCAGGCACAGTCCTACCAACTGCATAAATAAACAGGAACCAGTACACTGCACGATAGACGGTACAGTGCGCGTGCAAGCTTGGCTCACAGACTGATTTCTCACAAGTGGGGCAAAAGTACTGATCTCTCCCAGACGACGTGGGGCAAGTAAGGTAAAACCACTCTGTTGAGCCAGCCGGGTCTTGCAATGCACTCCTTGTCTTAGGGTATCTGATTCAGCGTCGAGTAGCTTGATAGGCATGGGCCTGACAAGTCTTGCTGGTTCTGATCCCCGCATAACTCTCGTAGAGGTAGCCTTGATTGCCCTCAACTCACACATGGGGGTTTCTCGACTTCGGATAACTTAGTATCGGACGACTACGATGACCGGTGCTGACACGGTGTAAGCTGGTGGAATATAGTGGAACACTGTATGCAGACTACCATGCATTTTATTTTTTGTTTCCAGCCACTCAGACAGCCGGCAGCCGACTGGCTTCCATGGCTTGGCAGGATTCGATTTAGTTTCACTCATCTACCCTTACGGCCCGAGTTCTCCGCGCGCTGGATGTTGAAACGAAGCTAGGCGTTTTGCATGGATGTACTGGGTATATGTCGATGTACATGTGTTGATATGCTTCCGAAAGACTCATCGCCTTCGCTTAATTTTTGTTTTGCAAGTCTGGCACGCACTGAATGCCAGAAAGTTGCCGCTCGGACACAAGATGGAACCTCGTGTCCATAGCATCTCGGTGTTATGTAGATCACTGCACCGTCTGTGCTAGTTTGTACCTTACAGCTAGCACTCACGCATCCCATTCGTGGATCAGACGTCGCTGCGCTAGTTCTCCAGAAATAAACACGTTGTACGACCCGACCGAAAACAACGAAAAAGCCATTTCGGTGACACTTTCGCCCCGCTCTTCAGCCAAATGCACAACCTCCCCCCATCTCCACGCGCAGAAGTTATGAAATTTTGCGCAGCTCCGGCCTTTAAGAAGTGCTCAAAATGACAACGCGGCAATACAACTGATTCGCACCTCTAGACGAGCGTCAGCGGCATCGTCTCCCACGGCCTTGGCACCTGATCTTCTTGATTGCCACCGAAGGCACGGCTCTTGTAACAAATGGTAACTTGAACAAATCCGTGTCGTGCAAGCTGGAACACACGAGGCGCTGCTGCAGCTCAGCCAGGGCTGACACGTGCTGAAGCATTCCCAAGTCCCGCTTTTCGCCATCTCAGCGGTCTGCCGGCCGATGTTGCCAGGACAACACAAAGGAGAGGATCCAAAGCAGTACACAAAGCGTTTCGGCTCGCCCCAGCACGCTTTTATAACGTGCCAGGCAGTGCGCTGCGCAGGATGAAAATAGAGGGCTGAACACAGCCGAAATACTAGCGAACCCAAGGGCTTGCAAAGCCCAACGGAGACAGCCTTGGATGCCGGTGCATGGGATGAAAGAACGGCAGCCTTCTTGTGACATTCTCGTGCGAACCAAGCATCAGTCGCGCAGCTGTCCTGCCAGACCGGGTTTGTATCGAGTTTGTATTCGATCGCACTTAATAGTGTGGCACGTATGTCGTTGGGCAAGTAAGGCCGCTTTAATTTTCGGTGTGCTAGATCGTGTTGTCTTTTCGATGGGTTGTTGATCTTCATTGCTCATTTTGTTGACAAAGTGGCACAGCGGCGTCCTGTTGACCGACCGTGCGACTTGAACTTGAAGCTCCTTTGCACGTGCAAGTTGCTCCACAAACTTGCTGCGGATGGACTTCTGGATATCTCTGGCTAGCATCGTTCACACGCCCACACACACGCGCACACAGACACACACAGACACACACACACGCACACACACACACACTTGACACCAATATGTCTCCAGGTCTAAAGTCACCTGAAGAATTCAATTCATAACTATTGGTCAAGCTCACGTCCCTATTGTTGTGAATAACGAATGGCCTTGCGACATCATCATGTACAACGAACACTGAATGCGCGACGTCAGAAGCAGACGTCCACATAGAGGTTTATGGCTTTGAAGCCTTTTGCCATGTCAAACACACGTCACAAATTGGCCAAGTCTGCTTCCCATGAGATTAGTTAGCTTCGCTGGACGTGGTCCTTGATCTCATGCAACGTCCACGTTTTGACACCCCCCTGCGGTCTACAAATCTTGATCACTCAGCTCGGCAGATTTCAACAGCAGGGACTCGAACCGACAGAATAGTAGCTGCTGAACCTGTAGAAGGAGACGGGTATTCAACAACTGATAATGATGCACATTGTTTCTTTCATGATGATGTGGGAGAACTCTTTCTGGAAACAAGTGATGCCGTGATAAGCTGATGAGGACAAAACATCCAAAACACCAAACCGGGAAAATGCACATGCCCTTGCTGAGACACTGCAAGCCTCGTACCGATGGCATATGGACCCGTGTCTGCGCTCGTGTATTTTGCTCTTAGTCCCTGTTCCCTGTTTTCAGCTGTGTTTCTTTCATGGTAATGACAGAAATATCTTTCTGGAGACGAATGCATGCCGTGAGAGGTTGATGAAGAAAACACTCCGAGGAATCAACGAAGGAGAAAGGGCATGGACCGGTGGCTGTGCTTGTCCTAAATCAAGATGTCCAGGTGAGCAGCTAAACGTCACCACTCGCTGTGCTTCGACAGGCATCTGATTTGGGAAACCAAGGGGATGAAAAGGCGTCTCCCGTGCCAACATGGACATGTTCAGAAGCCCGGCAGACTTCAACAGCAGGGGCTCGAACCGACTGAAACGTAGCAGCTGAGCCTGTAGAAAGAATCGAGTATACAACCGTTGACAATCATATATACACGTTGTTTCTTTCATGATGATGAGGGTGAGTTCTTTCTGGAAACAATTGAATGCCGTGAATCGTGATGAAGAAAAGCACCCAAGGCATCAATGAGGAAGAATGCACACGCCTTTGCTGAAGCAATCTGCGGCTCATACCGATGGCACACGGACCAGTGTCCGTGCTTGTAACGGCCTCCCCGTCCCTGATATCAGCTGCCCCTTTCATGATGATGAGACAACATTTCTTGCTGGAGACAAGTGAATGCCGTGAGGGGGTGATGAAGAAAAGCGTCCGAGGCATCAACGAAGGAGACAAAACATGAACTAAAGGCTGTGCTTATGTATATAACTGTCTTTCCATCCCTCTAGCTGCTTCTTGGATGGTAATGAAGGAGAGCTCTGGCTCAAGGAGGGTGCATGCCTCGAAGGGGTGAGGAAGAAAACAGTCGGAGGTATCAACGAGGGAGAAAGGCGTTTGTCCTCAATCAGAATGTCCAAGGTGAGCGAACCAGTCCACACTGGGTCGGCACTGCGGCCAACTTCGATATGCAGGATTCGTTCAGCGACCGCCGCTGGATGCTGGCGGACGGGCAGCGATGCCCTCGGAACATGTTCTCCACCCGAAAAGAGTGCGATTGTGCGAGTGCTGCCAGCCTGTAGGGTCTGAGTGACTTCAGGGATTTCTGGCTTGTTGTGACTTGTGCGTGACATGGCAAGGATCCCGTCTGACTTCCCTCTGGTGCCCTTGCCGTCCTTGCCACGGGCCCCCATGAGCAGCGGCCTGTTGAGGTGGGGCTGACGATTTGCCACCGCCTTTGGAGGCAAAGTTGGATTCTGGCTCGGAGGACCTGGACATTTGCCCTTGCCACGGCTTCCGTCTTCCCCTGCACATCCTAGATACTAGGCGCACAAGATGCTCAGGCAAGCGCATGTTTGCCGGCCCTATGCCCAGGCCTAGGCCGTTACCACCGCGGGGCCCTTGGCGCCTCGCGCTTGAGCCCGCAGCTGGTTCTTAGTGCATCAGTTGTCTAAAGTCGTGATTTTGACCAATGTATTCACTCGACAGTCATTGATTTGCACAGTTCTCTCGAACTGCTGCAGTGTTCAGATTAGGACCCCTGCAAGCTGTTTTGAGAGCTTGAAACTGCTTGCTCCAAGGTGCTCGATCTGAAACTGTTTGCTTGTGACGCCCAGGTTTCAGGAAAGGTGTGTGATTGAGATGTCCCAATGCTGGTGCCAGTGCTGCTTTAGTCACACTCTTGATAACAGCCGGGGGTGGAAATGCGTGTCGTGGTCAGTGGAGAAAGGCCGGTGGAAGGGGCGCCATTGCAAGTGGACATTGGGGGTGCAGATTTGCTTGGAATGTGTTGTGGACACACGCCTGTTCAGTCCTTGGCAGGCGCAGACAGTCATGCGAAGAGTCATGCGCAGTCTTGATGCGCGCGAGCAAACGTTTGAAGCTTTCGTGGTCTGTGAACATTCATGAAGCGTGTTTCTCCCAGAAGATCGCAGCGCACTTATAAGGGTGGGAGGGCGGGAACAAAACTTTCGCAGGAATCTGCTGCTATCCGCGGTAATTAACCCGCTGCACGGCGAGCAATGGCACTCGCTCAACATACAAGCAGTAACTGCAAGCAAGAGCTGTGACCAAGCCGTGCGCAGATGCATGGCGCTCAAGTCATGTCAACTGCAACACAAAGGCGCTCGACACTCACGGATCCCACTTCATGCCCTAAAGTGCACCCCGCGGCCCAAGCCCCGCGAACCCGCAAGCGCTCCGGGGATGCTTCTTTTCTGCTGGCAGCCTCGGACTGGGACGCACCTCTGCTCCAGTACGACGCCTTAGCCGACACGATCGACAAGCTTACGGATGGTGAGACGTTGAAAGGTGTCGTCATGTGCAAAGCAGCGCAAGCCAAAACGGCTTTCAGTCTGCCGCTGGCTGTCATGAGCAAGGATGGACCGAACACTGTGCCAGGTAAAGTGGATGGTCGGCGGTGCTTCCGAAGGGGCACCATCCATGAGATTGCCTCCAAAGGTGCCCAGCCTCCACAAGTTCATGGGCGAGCCAAGGCCATCGCAGTGCCCAAGACTAAAAGCACCATCATGCTTGTCCGTGTGCCTCGCATTTTCGCTGACAGCTTGTGGAAGTCATGGAGCAAGGACCTTCCCGAGGAATGATGGCTTGGGCTGCAAAATATCTTTGATCGACACCTTCAAAAGGAACAAAAAACAGATCAAGGCATCGAGCAGCTGTGTGGTGTGACCAGAGTTAGCAAGGACAACATCCCTGTCGTTCTCGCCCAAAGCGACAGGGAGGGTGTCTTCGTTGAGCCTTCACGGTGGATCACGGTGGAGAAGGATGAAACTCATGTCCAAAACTTGGAGAGGGCCAATCGCCTTCGAAGAGAGCTTGGCCTTGCCACGTCTGGCCGGTCCTTGGGCCTCCGGTTTTTTGCGGCGGTGGAGGAGCTCGTGGACACGCTGCTCGACTACTCCGAAGAGTCGTACCTCTACCTGGCCACCGATGGCTCCAGCAAGAACGCTTGGTGCCATGGATTTTGCTTTCCTGCGGCAATGAAGATCAGCAACCCTACGCTTGCGGCCATCCATCCCCCATGTCTTCGGTACGGGGGCACCTCAAAAGTGAAGATTTCAATGTCGACCCCCGGAGACCCCTCTGCCCGGAGCTTACGTATGGGCTGCCCAGTTCCGCGACAACGGATTGAGGACATGCGGCTTGGGCTTGGAGGTGCTAAGTTTCAGGCTTTGGATACACAGAATCGAATATGCATGCATGATTGGGCTTGGGTTCTTGACACGTTGTGTTTCAGGGATTTTGGGCTTCCCGAAAAACCGAAATTAAGCTTCGCAGGGTGAAAGAACGCTGTTTTGGCCCCGTGCGGACGATGCTTCATCCCTCAAGCATGCGAGCAATTTCCGATGCAAGCCGGCCCATGTTTGCAACACAGTGCTGCTTTAGCTGAAGTGTTAGTGGTTCCACCCGGCAGCCTGCATCTCGTCGTCAGCCCCCTGCTTAGCAAGGGCTGCGAAAGTTGGCAAACATCGCAACAAAACATCGCAACGAAACTTGTACACTGCTGTCAACTTGGGAGCCTCTGTTCCGTTCGGCCGCGGCTGCAAAGAAGACAGTTTCGATAGGACCGCCTTCGCGAAATCTTTGGAGCCCCCGTCTGGCTTGATGACATCGAAGAAGTCCGGTGCCCTGCGCACCACGTGTTCCCAGATCCACTCATGCCCTTTGCCATCCGAAATGGTCTCACCGAAAGGCACTCCGAAAGAGGCGTACTCGGCCGGGAGCCGTCTCGGAACGTGCGAAGGCCCCGGGTCACGCATCACCGGAGGAAATCATCGACGGCGAACACGTTCGAGCTCGGACCCTCCAGCGGAGCAGCTGCGGCAGTAGAGTCCTCGGGCAGCGAGCCGGTCATCTCCCAGCTGGTCGGATCTTGACCGGCATTATCGGCTCTCGATGGCCTGGATGACAGGGTCTGCAAGCCTGCACTTCAGCCACCACGACTCCTCGGACAGGAAGCAAGAAAAAAACGGCAAGGATCTGCTAGAGCCTGCTTGTGAACATGAACTCCTAATTGACAGGAGGATTCAAAAAAACCTCATACACCAACGCGGAGGCTCCCACCGGATCTTGAACTTCGGGAGCTTGCAGTGCACAGCATGCCCAGCATCTGTCGGATGCTTTGCGAAGACTTGGCAGTCAATGGCCATCCTCTACCTGCAAACCGCATGCCACGAAGCCGTGGTTACAGTTTGTGAGGCGCGGCCTTGGAAATGAGAAAGGTCTGGTGCGTGGTGGTGGACTGCGAAGCCGCACTCAAGGCCATTGACAGTGGCTCTGGCCCCGACCTCGCGACCGTCCTGCAGAAGATCTGCACCTTGCGACAGCGATTAGGTGACTGTGGAGTCCAAACATCTTTCATCTGGACCCCGTCACGTGACAAGAAACCCCAGTGGAAACACCCAAATGTGCACAATGCCAAGCGACTCAGAGCGCTGAATGCAGCAGCGGACAGCGTTGCAGAACAGTGCATGTCGAGACGACTGAAAGGATCCTGGCGCGGTGCATGGGCCTCGCGTGTTCAACAAGCGATGCTATGGGGAACCCAAGCGATGGAGGCTGTCTCCAACATCGCCTCGGCATAGCATGACATAGCATGACTTCCTGAAGCAACATGGTCGCCGTCCGGGCGACAACCAGGAGGATGAGGTGGGCATCGTCTGACCTCATTTTTTCTCCGCTACTCGGCGTTGGGTTATCTCACATCAGTCGGTGAGAATACACATCAATGCCGGCAGACGCTGGTTTGGGGAGAATACACATCAGCAGGAAATTACACATCAGAACTAGCTAAACACCATGTAGACGCTGGTTTCAGAAGCACGCAGCAGATGGGCCAGAGTGCCGGATTTGTTGTGGACGATGTATATAGTACATTGGGAGGCATTTCACGATAAGAAATCAACGCGCTTGCCTTGTAGACGCTGGGATTTGGAGCAGTTCAAACGTCAGCTATCCTAAGGGCTTCTCAGCAATGCAC